>SNQJ01S0189136.1:1278-18261 GCA_010110895.2 Picea sitchensis | reverse complement strand
CCAATATGCACCCATTTTCCCAATATTCCTCTTCATCAAAAGTGTGGCCTCACTAGTCTACTCCTCATTTTTAAATAGAAATCCTTAAGAGTTTTTAAACTTTCTAAATATTGAAATCCATGATTTCTTTTTGTTAACCCCTATGTATTGAGTTATTAAATTTTTGTTGTTATATTAGTGTAGTCCTTATTGGTTGTCTAGACCCTTTAATTGTAATTGTACCCTTTGTCTCCTATATATACCAAGGAGACCTAGTTTTACTGAGGATATCATCTTGTACATTTGTTATATTGTAAAAGGATGTTTCCCCCTAGAATAAGCTTCTCATTCATTATTCTCTCTCATTATAAAGGTGTGTAGTTACTTCTCTTTCTATGTTTATGTTAATTGGGTGCTTTTGTGCAGAATATTTGTTTTTGGAGCATATAACATTTGGGTTTCACTCCTTCAAATCAGTCATATTGGTATTTTCACTATAATTTTTTCATGGATAGTGTCAAAACATGAAAGATTTTGGAATTTGAGGAGACATATCGAAGTACCTATGGTAAAAAAATTAGATTTTGATTCACTATAAGTTTGGAGATATAGCCTATGAAAATTAGGGTTTTCGACCCCTCATGAAATTATTCTCAAACAAGTCATGTTGGAATTTTCACTATAAATTTTTTATGGGACATTGCATATATCAATGTTTTTTGGATACTAAAGAGACATAATGAATTATCTATGGTAAAAATTTCAAGCTTTGGTTCACTAAACTTTTAGAAATACATGATGTGGGAATTAGGTTTTTTGACTAGTGTTGAAACTAGTCTCAAATAAGTGTTCTTGGTAAAATTGCAAGCTAGAAAAATCCAAATTGGGTGCCACTAGCTCCATTGGAAATAATAAATATTATAGTATTTCAGGTCAAAATTTTATAAGTAGATAGGAAAAATTGGACACATGGTAGGACACACAAGTTCTCTCTCTTGCAAGAGACAAAAACAACAAGTTTTGGGAAAGTTACCATAACTTTCCCTTGGAACATTGGAATTTGGTCAAACGTGTGGCATTACATAGAATAAATATTATAATACTATAAATCAAAATTTTATACTTAGAGGGGACACAATTTCAGAGATACTTCCATAGAAAGGTCTGTTAACAAGACATTCTACAAACTAGGGTTTTTAAAGGTATGTTAACTTGAAATTAACATAACTTTTGATTGAAAGATATTTTTTGGGTGATTTAAAAATTGTGGTAAAGAGAAAAAATATGTGTATTATTATTTTCACACAAGGAAAAGGGTTTTGAAAAAAATATACTCCTTCCAAACCTCTAGAGAACTCATATATGACGCCTAAAAGTGAAGACTTAGAGTACCATGTATCACTATTGAAGAAGCAATTTAATGAAATGGGTGATACCGTGTTGAAAACAATTGATTTGGCACATTTGCAAGAATTAATTAAAAGGGAAATGGATCAAAAGTTATAACAATTACAAGATTCCATGGATCAAAAGATGGAATAATTACACAATTCCATGGAAACCATGCTCTTGCATACCCTAGATGAGAGATTCCCTAAATGTGATATTAGGATGGAAGGAAATCATGAAAATAGGGAGAAAAAAATTGTTGAACCCCAGTCACATACGGGGAAGATTTTAACAAATGCGGAGAACATAAATATTGAGTCCCATAATCATAATTATTCATCACTCTAACTTGATCTGCATCATTAGGGTTTCAACTCGACACCAAGGAGCTACTTAATTCCCAAGATTGGTATGAGGAATCTTGATGGCAAAGATCCTATAACATGGATATTCCAGATGGAGAAATTCTATGATCTACACCAAGTGCCAACTTTACAAAAGGTAACTCTTGCATCCCTATATTTAGAACCTAATGGTACCAATGCCTTTATGAACAAAAAAAAACTCTATTGTCTCTAGGTCCATTTTCATGGATAAATTGATAGCACATTATGGGGATATTAAGAGTAACACATTCTTTAATCAATTGATAAATCTCTAGTAAAGAGGTCCAATCATAGAGCACATTTAACAATTCCAAAAGTTGAGGCTTAGGTTAAAGAACATTCCAAAGGACAATTTGTTAGTTCTATTCATGGGCACTTTAAAGGAGAGAATCAACACGGGGTGCATCTCTTCGAACCTAAATCCTTAGAGAAGGATTTTAGTGTGGCAAGGAAAGTTGAAAGTAAAAATGTGGCTACTAGAAGGGTGGCCACTGACAACTATAGAGAGCACTGTGTTCCCTCTCCCAACCTCACTCAACATACAAGGTTGACACCTCAACAAATGGATGAAAGAAAAGAAAAGGTACTATGTTTCAATTGTGACAATGAGTATAATAATGGACATAAATTTGGTGAGAAGAAATTATTATAAGATTGCGAAGAGGAAGAAGATCAAGAACTAGAACCATCAAAAGATCTAGAATTGGAAGAGACTACTCCAATAATAGCTTGTCATGCATTGGTTGGCATCAACACTCCTCAAAATATCAAAATAAGAGGATATATCAAAAATAAAAAGGAAATAATGTTGATTGATTTTGGTAGTACTCATAACTTGATTAATTACAAATTAGAATTTTAAGTAATGATTGCATATGGAGGAACCATAAATTGCTTAGGGAAGTGACATAGTATTAAGCTCACTATAGGGGAGTATATATTGGATAGTCCAATGATTGCAATACAAATGGGTGGTGTTAAGGTTGCATTAGGGGTACAATGGTTACAATCACAAGGAATAATGGCTCTTAATTTTCAACAACTTTTCATGAGATTTTCCTTTGAAGGTAGGGAAATTGAACTCATCAGTATCCAAGGGAAACCCTCTAAAGTGATGATCTCTAACTGTGTGAAAAATTGCTAAAGAAGGGACACCATGGTGTAATTGGATAATTATGCTCACTAGATGTTCAAACTTCTAGACTCTCTGCTCCCATGGATCTCCAAAATGTTATTGATAATCATTCTAAGGTATTTGGAGATATGTCTAAGGGTCTTCCATTGGATATCATGACCATGTTATTCATTTGCAACCAGGAAATGTACCACCTAATATTAGGCCTTACAAGTACCCATATGCACAAAAGAGTGAGATTGAGTGTATGGTTCATGAAGTGTTAGAGGTTGGTATCATTCAACCTAGCCAAAGTGTTTTCTCCTCACTAGTGGTGATGGTTTACAAAAAGTACGGTTCATGGTGTATGAATCTATATTATAGAGAGATAAAAAAAATGACCATTAAAAATAAGTTTACTATTCTTTTCATTGATTAATTATTAGATGAATTGCAAGGAGCAATTTTGTTTACCAAGTTGGATCTTCATTTTGGATATCATCAAAGAAGGAATCCCAAAAACAACCTTTAAAACACATGAAGATACTTATGATTTTTTGGTGATGTTGTTTGGCCTTACTAATGCACCTTCCACATTTCAAATCTTGATGAATTATATTTTCAAACCCTTCCTCAAAACAATTGTGTTAGTATTTTTTGATGATATACTAATCTACAACAAATATTGGGAAGAGCCTGTACAACATGTTGATACAGACTTAAAACTATTGGAAGAGAAACAACTATATGTGAAGCCTTCCAAGTGTGTCTTTGGGGTTCATGATGTGGAATATTTGGGACATATTGTCCCTCATGAAGGTGTCAAAGTGTACCCTAAAAAAGTTAAATATATGATGGTATGCATTGTGGAGTGTGATGCCTCAAAGCATGTCATTTGTGCAGTTTTAATGTAAGAAGGAAGGCCCCTTTCCTTTGAAAGAAACCAGCTTAAAGGAAAAAACTTACTCAAACCCATTTATTAAAAGGAAATTTTGGCCATATTACATGTAGTTAAGAAATGTGACCCTTATCTAATACACTACTACATATGGTGTTTAAGTTTGACGGGGAGTTTTGACGGTACAGATAAATCGACCTTACCATCGGAAATTACTATCTTATTCTCAAAATTTTGTTATATTTTTTCATGGTTCCCTGACGTTTTTTGGAACTCCAACAATGCCTGTTAGTTGTCAGAATTCCGACTAGCCTTCGACAATTTGCAATAAAAAAACATGCTTTGTGACCCGCTCAACTACAACTAAAATCACCTGAATTAGGGAAAATCGTTGATGCCACCACACTGACATCGTCGTTGTGACCCCACCACCACCCCATGGCTTGCCACTGTGGAACCCACGTGGCACTACCACGTTGGTAAAGTATTTGTCTCATGGGTGAGTTTGGCACCTTGTGTTAGGATATTTAGACACTTAGGAGTTAGTTAAGATCTACTTGGTCTAATGTGTTGTTAGGTAAAAGTGTGTTTCTTTAGTATGCATTAGTATGCATTTGTAGTTAGGAAATACGATGGTCATGATATGTTCCTGACATAGAGTGATCCGACGATTCATATTCTCCTCGATCTTAACGACCATTGATTTGTGGCTTAACATCTGATTGGTCCATGATCTCTATTTAAAGAGCATGGAAGGTCATTTTCCGATGATCGATTGTGAGAAACTATCTTGTTAAAGATCTATGTAATCTTTTATTTTTTCATTAATAAATTGCTCCAAGTGGTCGCATTGGCTGGGGTCGTGGATGTTCCCTCGTAGGGGTTTTGCCACGTCAAAACATCGGTGTGTTGATCTCTGATCTGGTTGTGTGAGTGGTTATTGAAGGTGTTCATCCTCTATTGAAATACTTGTGTTGTCGAACATGGTATTAGAGCATGTTTGAATACCCGCTCATGTTGTAGATTGAGATCGTTAAGCCGAGTTGTCTCATCTCTATTTTCTGCCATTTTCATACATTTCTAGGATGAGAGGGTTGTTCCATTGTGTTCGGAGTGCTCATTTCATTTAGGAACGTTTTTTGTTTCACTATAAAAGGTTTTTTTTTTCCCAAGATACAACCATTTTAACTAGATCTGGAGGTATAAAGCCTGAATACGCCCTTTTTCAATTTTTGCTGATTATTATTTCAGTTTTATTTTGGTTTTATATTGTTTGTTTCCGATTTGATACTCTTTTATATCTGTGTATTCTCTTTGCCTCGCTCCTTGTGCGATCTCGGAAAATCAGAAATAGATAGGAAAATGTGCATTTTCCGGGTAAGCTAACCGAGATCAATCCATTATTGTCATCGAGAAGAATTTATTTTTTCTTGTGTGAAAAAAGATTTTTATGAGCACGCTCTCCAAGGTCATCTTCAACAACAACAATAGGCTCTCCAAGGCCATCTTCATCATCATTGTCAACAACAACAACAACCCCAATCCTCCTGCCAAACAATACACTATGTTTTGCTAGCCCACTTGGTTCAAAGTTGCCTTATTAAGTAAGAGGTATTGAGTTTAAGTCTCTCTTTTGAAAAAGTTCATGCTCCATTGTAAAGTGTATTTCACTTCAATTATAAAAGTGAATCACTATAAGTAGATTTAATATGTTATTTTAGAGTTATTTATTTTGCATGCAACTTCATTTTATAAAGTGACTTCATTGTAAAAGTGATCCCCACTTGTTTTAATAAAAGTGGGTCACTTTATAAAGCAACTTACACCACCACATGGGCCTTTGGTTACCATTTATGCCTTTTTTTAGAAGGGCATAACTTTCACATCCGAAGTCCATTTTCAATGCTATTTTTTTTTTAAATCGCCTAATTTTTCAAGATCTTTCCATTCAGATCATTGGTTTCAGTTTTTAAATCCATACTATATATATAGTTAATATGGATTATTCCAGTAATCTTTTGCTTACCAACACCAACTACTTCCAATGTAAATCCCATATGGAGGATTTATTAAGAATTAAAGGCGTGTACTAGATTACCTTGGGAAAGGAAAAAGAACCCATTGATGCTGATAAGAAAGGCAAATAGGCTAATAGGAGTGATGAAGCACGTGGACTGATCAAAATGTCCATCTCTCCCGATTTAAGGTTCCACCTTAAAGAAATTGATGACCTCAATGAAGCTTGAAAAAAACTTGAATATGTATTTGGTAAACACAATATTATTCGAGCACATCAGTTAGAAAATCAAATACTGACTTTAAGTCCAAATGATTTTTCTTGCATTGAAGACTATCTATCTAAGTTTAAAACACTTAGAATTTTATGTGAAGAATGTGAGATAAAGCTGGAGGAAGAGCGTTGCATCTGTATTGTTATTTCTAAGCTAGATAGTGCATATTCTATGTTTGTATCTACCTTTTATGCCATGAGAGAGGCTCTAGGGAAAGCTTATAAAAAACCCACTCTTTTTTCCTTTTGTGATGCTTTGATTATAGAGAAAGATAAGCTTGTACAACTTGGAGTGATCAACACTATAGGTACCTCCAACAAAGCCTTAGTCTCCCAACAGAAAGATAAACCGAAGAATCCCCAAAAGCAACATCCTTGCCACAACAACATGCAACATAAGGGTTCCAAACCCACTCAGACAACTTCAACTCCTAATGGTGACAAAGGAGAAAAATCTAAAAATAAGAAGATTGACAGACATTGCAACTTTTGTGATAAAGATGGTCATGATGAGTCCAAATGTTTCAAGAAGATGGCAACTTTAGAAGCAACGATGCAGAATCACAACATCAATATTGATTCTACTTCTTATTCTTCTTCTCATGGACATGCACTTTCTGCTTCTAGTTTCTCCTTCAATGCAACTTCTACTTCTTCTTCTGATGAGTGACTTATTGATTCTGGAGCATCTTATCATATGGCTAAGGATAAAGCCATATTTTCTTCTCTAAATGAATGTAACACCAAGAAAATATTTGTTGGTGATGATAGATCTCTTAGTGTTGTAGGATATGAAACAGTTCAATAGATAATGGTCATTTCAATGATGTACTATGTGTTTCAAGTCTTTCTTGTACACTTCTATCAGTATATCAAATCACTCATTCAGGTGAAGGTAAAACCGTAGAGTTTTCAACTCACCAAGTTGTAATCAAGGATCTAAAAAATCCTAAGCATGTTCTTGCAACTGGAATTGTTGATGATATTACCAGGTTGTACAAGTTTGAAAACTTTGGGTCATCATATTTTCCATCAGTATTTTTTCTCATAGCGATGATTTGAGCAAACTTTGGCATGAGCGGTTTGGTCATCTAAACTATAGCTCATTGTAACAACTATGTAATCAAAAGATGGTGACTGGTCTTCCTCTTGTTTCATACAGAGATGGTGTTTGCGTCGGTTGTGTTATCGACAAACATCATTGGGATAGTTTTGACAAACGTGCCTCTTGGAATGCCTCGGGCCCTTTGCAACTTGTTCACAGTGACTTGTGTGGTCCACTTTATTCTCCTTATTTTTCTAGGTGCAAGTATTTCTTAACTTTCATTGATGACTTTTCCAGACGCACTTGGGTTTACTTCTTAAAACTTAATAGTGATTTTTTTGACAAGTTTTTGGCCTACAAGGCCCTTGTAGAAAAGCAATCTGGACATCAAATTCAAAGGTTAAGAACAGATAATGGAGGCAAATATGTGAACAATAATTTTAAAAGTTACTACACTACACATGGCATCCAAATGCAACACAATGTTCCATGTACACCACAACAAAATGGTGTTGCTAAGAGAAAGAACCGCACATTAAAAGAAATCGCTAATTGTATGATCCAATCTAAGGGATCAAGTCTACAGTATTGAGCATAATCCATCAACTATGCAAATTACATAGTAAATCGCACTCCCACAAAGGCTCTTAAAAATATAACACCGGAAGAAGCTTAGACTAAAATCAAACCAGATGTAAGTCACTTTTTTGTATTTGGCAGTATAGCATGGGCTCACATTCCCGATGAGAAAAGGAAAGCATTGCAGCCTAAAAGTGAGAAGTGTATATTTCTTGGTTATTATGAAGATGTTGAAGGTTATAGACTTCTTCAACCACATTGTAATGAAATTATTATTAGAAGAGATGTTAAATTTGATAAAAATCTCTTGGCTTGCGAGCCTAATTCGACGATTGTGCCTTCTTCAGCCTGCGATCCATCTTCGATGATTGTGCCTTCTTCGGCTTGGGAGGCATCTTCAAAGTTTGTGCCTTATTCTATTCCTATTCTGATTTCTTCTTTAGATGATGAAAGTGAGGATGAAAATACACCTCCGCCTACTCACCTTCCTCTAGATGATTCCTTTGAATCTAAACCAACACCAACTCCACTTATTCCTATATGGGTCCGTTTAACACGAGAAGCAACTGGTGATCTTGTCGATGATCCTTTATATCGACGTCAAACACATTCATAGTTCCAACAAGCCTCTTCTCTTTTGGATCAAGTTTCAGAGACTCATGATCCAGAGACATTTGCAGAAGCTTCAAGTCATCCATATTGGGATACAACAATGAATGAAGAGTATCGTTCTTTAATGGAAAACGATACTCGGGATCTTGTACCTCTTCCAAAAGGAAGAAAACTTGTCATATGTAAATGGGTCTATAGAAATAATTATGCATAAGATGGAAGTGTTGAAAGACACAAGGCTCGGTTAGTTGCCAAAGGATTTTCCCAAGTTGAAGGAATTGACTATAATGAAACCTTTTCCCTTGTAGCCAAAATGAATTCCAGACGCCTTGATCTTCCCCTTGCTACCTCACATAAATGGGAGGTCCATCATATAGATGTTAAATCTGCCTTCTTGCATGGAGATTTGCAAGAATAAATCTACATGGAACAACCTCCTGGCTATGTCCAAAATGACTCTAGCCTTGTTTGTCACCTTAAGAAATCTCTTTATGGTCTTAAGTGAGCTCCTCGAGCTTGGTATGCCAAAATGGACAACTTTCTTATTGACACTGGATTCTCTATAGATGCCATTCTGATCCTAATATATATACCAATAAATAAGGAATCCATCTCATACTCCTTGTACTTTATGTTGATGGCCTTATCGTTACTGTTGGTGACTCAAAACGTTTAAACCATGTGAAAACCAACCTTAAGAAGAAATTTGAAATGACAGACTTAGGATTTTTCACTATTTCCTTGGCCTCCAAGTTTTGCAAACCAATGAAGAATTTTTTCTTTTCCAGTCTAAGTATGCTTGTTACCTTCTTCGTCGCTTTCACATGGAAGATTGTAAATGATCCCCTTCTCTCTTCTAGTTTGGAGTCAATATTGTCGCCACCTATACTTCTCCCAAAGTTGATGCCACCTTGTACCGTTAGTTAGTTGGTATCCTCTTATACTTGACTCATACCCATCCCGATCTTTCCTTTGTTATTGGTCTTGTTGCCCAATATATGAAAACACCCCATGAAATCCATTGGAAAGAAAATAAAAGGATACTTCATTATGTTCATGGTACAATTCAGTTCAGGATACTTTACACTTCAAGGGGGACTCCTTTATTGGTTGGTTTCATTGATTCATATTGGTTTGGAAACCCTAATGATCGAAAGTCTATTGTAGGTTATGTTTTCAGCCTTGGTTCAGGACTTGTCACTTGGGCCTGTAAGAAACAACAAACTATTGCACTTTCTTCAACATAAGCATAGTACTGAGTAGTGGTAAATGAAAATCAAGAATCCTTAAGGCTTTGACAGATCCTTTCAAAGTTTGGATTCCAACAGCAGGATCTGACAAGCCTTTGGTGTGACAATTAGAGTGCCATAAAGCTAGCCAAAGACCCAGTTCAACATCAGTGTAACAAACACATCGAGCTACACATGCACTTCATCAGAAAGATCATTCATGATCAAGTTATTGAAGTGCTCTTTTTCCCTACAAACGATCAAGTTGCATACATTTTCACAAAGTCTCTTACATAAGTGAATTTTTCCAAGCTTCGATGTATGTTAGGAGTTAAATAAGTTGTCATTAAGGGGGGATAGGCTCTAATCCCTCCTTCCTTATCCTATTATGTCATTATTGTAAATCCTTCAATGCTATCCCAAGTTGTTCTTAAGGGGGGATGTGAGGATATTTAAACACTTATAAGTTAGTTAAGATCTACTTGGTCTAATGTGTCATTAGGTAAAAATGTGTTTCTTAGTGGGTTTCTGTATTATGCATTAGTATGCATTTGTAGTTAGGAAATCCGACGGTCATGATATGTTCTCGACATAGAGTGATCCGACGGTTCATATTCTCCTCAATATTAATGACCATTGATTCGTGTCTTAACACCTAATTGATCCATGATCTCTATTTAAAGAGCATGGAGGGTCATTTTTCGATGATCGATTGTGAGAAAATCTCTCTATAATCTTTTTCTTTTGAATTAATAAACTACTCCAAGTGGTCGTGTTGGATGGGGCCGTGGATTTTTCCCTTTAGGGGTTTTACCATGTCAAAAAATCGGTGTGTTGATCTTTGATCTGGTTGTGTGAGTGGTTACTGAAGGTGTTCATCCTCTGTTGGAATACCTGTGTTGTCAAACACCTTGGGGCTTAATTATGTCGGCTAGGGGGCTAAAAATTCTCGTTGAGGGATTATTATGTCCACTAAGGTATAACAGGTTGTCTCAAGATGTTAATTAAATGTGATTGGATGGGAGATATTAGAAAAGACAAGGATTAATGGATGAAAAAAGTGAGATTAAAATTTCTCATGATGTGGGCAAGGACAATACTTGACACAGACTGGTTATGTTGCCAGATAGGCTATGAGAAAATCTCAAGTCCAAAGTTAGTTAATGCGACTAGTGACATCGTGTGATGGTTGGTCTTGAATGGTGTCACATCCTAGAGTTACCCCTTTGTATAACGAAGGGAGAGTAGTCCATGGAATTATAATTAGGGTCCTCCATCAATCAATCATTGCATCAACTTGTTGAAGTGAGACTAGCATGAAGCAGCTAGTGTGTTATAGTGGGCAGGATTCAAGTGGTCAGATTAGAGGTCACAATATTACACCCGTATGTGGATGGTTCCACTAGTCAAGAAGAACCACGCCGCATCAACGTCGAAAATCTAGGAGGCCCCAAGACAGAGAAAGGGGGAGTCTCTACCAGTAGTGGGACGACCAAAGGAAAAGGATCATATCTTGAGGGGGGGAATCAATGCTACCAACAATGATGAGGGACTGCAATAGTATAAGGAGATAAGAGACAAAGTATTTCATGAGAAGGAACATGTCAAGGTTTTTCAGGCCAAATGGGAATTAATGAAGGTGTTTGACCTAGGTATAGGATATCGTGATAGTTTCCTCGCAACAAGACCATAAATCATGGTCAACATATACCCGGTTGTATCAATCCTTCCCATCCCCACCATAATCCTCTGGCTCAAGTTCATCTGTAATAGATCATCAACCATTAACCATCACTTCCACTACTCTCTTCCCACCTAGTGGTGCACCATCCATATCCATATCGCATTATGTATATTCCATTAGAACCTTTGGTGTACTACCCAGTTTGGAGCCCATTAACTCTCTAAGCTCCTTCAGTAACACCCCATAGTGTGAAGCTAGTGACTAGATAAAAACACATTTCTGAGTATTGATTGCGATGACCGACTAGCTACAACAAGGCAGAGTGTGCCTCAAGTCATCACAACAAGAGTAAACTGATTTTCTCGAGATCAACATGTCGTAGATGTAAAAACTTGCTCGAGGACTTGTGAATACATGTAAATTTATTTATGATCAACTAATGTAACCGACCTATGGGTCAAGATGGTCCCCATGGGGAACATAACACATAAGGTTGTAAGTAGATAGATAAGAAAGGGGAGGCTTGTTAGAGAGACCTTAGGAGGAATGTTCAAAGAGAAGAAAGGTGTAGAATCTGTATTACACTTTTCCTAGTTTTGTAATGGATATTGTTATTGTGATGTATGTCATGTAAACATCCTACTATTATGAGTAATTAATGGAAGATCGGTATTGGTTTGAATCATACTTGTTTTATATGTGATGCCTGTTGTGATCTTTAGTGTTTATCTGCAATATTTAAGGGATATTTAATGCATCTTTATAATAATCCATGAATCTACCCACATGAAATTATATTACAAGTTATATCAGTTTGATAGTTCAGTTTATATACCTACACGAAATCAACCTAATGTTTGATATTTCAGTTTGTATACCTACAAGAAATTATGTTACAAGTTACAAGGTTGTAGAAAAGTTGTGCATTTTTCTATACCTTTGTTTGTGCAATTGCAAACTTAAAACCCTTTACTGTGAAAAAAGACCAAAAATTGTCTTGTTGGACAAGAGGGCAAATTTTGCGTTGGTGTAAATTTTTCCTTGGTGCAAAATGCACGTCATGCTACACTAAAATGCACACCCAAGTTACAAAACTCATTCAATTTGAGTGGTTCAAATTGTAAATGATTTCTTAACTCATTTTACATAAGCCTATATACTTAGTTTTGCATTTTCATTCGTAAAAGAATCTGTTGTGCAAAAATAGGCAAGAGATGCCTAGTAAAACCCTAGAAATGCACAACTTGTTTGTAAAAAGTAAGGCAAGATTGTATTATACCTTATATTTGAGTTGCGCAAGTTGTTGGGAGTGTGTTTTATCATATTACACCCGTTAATGTTGTTAATTTTACAATTGAACGTTTAAAAGGGTTTTTTGTGCAAAAGAGACAAAGTTTGCCTTGTAATTTGGAAGGTCGAAACTGTACTAAGTGCCCAAATTAAAATTCACGCCCAAGCTACCATGTAGCTCCATAAATTGTTTTATAAGTTTTAAGATGGATTCAGATATATGGTAAATTTACCTATGTCATCTAAAGTGCAATTGAAGAACATGAAAGGTTTCTTTCATGCACCTAGATTTGGGATTTCATGTAAATTTGAAGGCAAAACTTCTTTAGAGTAGAATGCATGCCCTAGTATCAATTTTGACCCAAATTGAGTGGTTCAACTTGAAGAAGGTGTAGTTTGTGATTTTACACCTATCTATAACCTTAGGTTGGAGATTGGTGAAGGGGGGAATATACATTTTAGTTTGGGGTTACATGGTTAAACTAATATGTATTGTTAGATATACAACTTTGAAATTCTTTATAGTGATATATTTTATACTAATGATTACACAAGTGAAATATTGTGGTTGTGGACTATTGTTTTATATGACGATACCTAGTAGGGTGTTTATACAAGAATTCTTGCATATTAAGGTTTAATACTAGGGTTGCATATAATTTCTTGTTGCTACAGGTAAATAGATTGCTTATAATTTTTGTTGTTCCATTAAGGACCAACCACCTTAATATTGGGTAGGGAAAAACAAACATAATTGGTATAGACTTAAGCCAATTCCCACTTCAGTATGGAAATTTTGAAAATCCATGTTTAATAAAAATTCAAAAACTTGACCTCATTTACTCGAGGTTTCTAATATCTATTTCCCATGAAATTTGAATCTTATCACCAAATCTGAAATATTAGTTGTAGTAGAATATATTTCACTTCCGTAAAACCAAAATCACTAGGTAACCCAAGAAAATAAACAGTGAAATAATGTAATGATCCCAAGCCATTATGCAAGGATCATCACTGTTTTGGTGTCTTTTATAAAACTTTTTCTGAGTGGGGTATTTCGTCAAACAGTTTGTCGATCTCTTTGTTTAGATGTGTGTATGAAACAAATAACAGAAAGAGATAACCATGGAACATACCTCAACCATATGCAATAAGATAGACAAGCCAAAACATCTCAAATCTTCTTTATTCATAAAATAGAAGAACCTACTACAATGGAGATGTCGATCTGGAATGTTCAACAGATGGCCAAGATGATAGACAATAGATAACAAGTATGAGCTGCTACAAAATTCTCCCTCTAATACAAAACAAGCCTCCAAAGGTTGGATAAGAGATGAAGACCAATTCCAAGTGCCAAACCCCTCAAGCTGGAAGATGCCACGCTTTGTTGGATAACTGAAGCTCATCAACAATTCGGCCCTGGTGACAAAGATGTCCAATCATCTCAAGAAAGGTGTCAAATAGTAGATCGGGTGATGGTAAGAATAACCCAGGTGCATGAATCTCCAAGATCCCTCTCCATCTCTGTAGATCTGAAATCCCCCACTGAATGGTGTGCCCCACTAGATGACTTAAGCCCTAGATAATTCGGCCCTGCTGAAGGAGGTCTCCAAATGCTCTGAAACTCTCCAGAAATATAGATCAGGACACTGCAAGTCACTAGGTGATGTCTCGGGGTCAGATCTGAAGTGTAACCCCTCCAAACTGACTAGATTTGAATCTCAAAAATACCCTCCTTCTCTTCAATTTGTCCCACTTCTCAAGAAATAATCCAAGCCATAAATCCTTCTCAGAAGGCACTAGATCTGATGTCCAAGGCCCTTCAATGAAAACTCAAGTGATAGAATCCTCAAAGGCCCTACCAATCTCCTACAACGAACCTATCTCCAAAGATGGTGCACCCCCCTTGCTGGAAACCCCCAATGGCGCGCCCTCCTCTTTCTGTGCCTGTGGTTGTGTAGAACCCTCCCGCACTGATGTAGAACCGAGCTAGAATGGTGTGGGAGTGTATTGCATCTCCGAGACCAAGCTTGGGACAAGCTAGGTGGAATATTTCACCACCGAATCGTCCTCTAGGGTTTGTTAAGTCAAAACCCTCAAAACCCCAAGAGATGGGCTCACTAGCTAAAGCCAGATATCAAAAGATAATCATACATGAATGAATGAGAAGAGGCCCTTGCCTTTCCTTTATACTTTTGGCTCACCTTGTCCCTCCAAACTGACTTTCATTTTATTAATATTTAATTAATTAATTAAATCACTTTAATTAATTAATTAAACTTTTTACCTCTGAAAAGCTCCTTATCTCTCCTTGTGGCTTCCCTAGCCACTAAAAGTCACTTCTAGCCATCCCATCCTGTATTGTTTCTCCTCTCGATTCCAATGAGCTATTACACTGAGAGTTTCCTCCAATTAATGTGATCAAAATGACCTCTTCAGTGAATTTCATTGACTTATAGATCAAAATAGTCAAAATCATGGAAATCGTTGGAATGCAACGAAACCAAAGCCAACCTGTGCGGAATGGATGATAATGATGGAATATGATGATCAATACAATATGGGCCCCATAATGCCTCTCAAATAGCCCTGTACTCGCTATAACATCCATCTGGCTACTCTGGTCATCATAAATCTCTGCACTGAGATGATGTCCCAAAGTGGGGACATTACAATCCTCCCTGCTAGAAAATTGCTTGTCCTCAAGAAATAACCAAATCATTTCAAATAAAATACCAAGATCCCATGTCCATCTGTGGGATACATAGTAGAACCCATCCAAAGACGAAAAATAGTACACTCCACCCCCTAGATCCCATATCAGGAAGTGAACTGCAATACTTTGCGAAGCATAGTCCTAAAAGATATCAACCCTGTGAACCTCCTGCACATGACAGATGGCCTCATCTCAAAATGAGTCCATCCTCCAAATCTCTACCAAGATCCACACGACCTCCATCAAATGCTCATGATGATGCCAGCATGAGGTGTTGCAAGACCTCCGTGAGACACCCTCAAGCTCTGTGCTCCCCTCAACACTAAAGCTAAATTGAAAGTTAGAACAACTTTCCCCTACAAAGGTCCACTCACCCCTGTCAGTCAGTGAAATGCTCAACCCTGCAATCCCTAGGTCCTCTGCTAACCTCTTTCTAAGATCACCATGCTGACACTGCACTACTCTGACCATGACTGTCTGCCCCCTGCATACATCCTAAATCCTCCTCTCCTGGATCCTCAAGCTGAAACACCTGTGACCACCAGACCTGCTGTCCAGAAACTGTATCTTTAAAGGCATCTCTGTAGAAGAAGTACCTATCTAAACATCTCCATGGCCTATCATGATGATCAAGCGGAAGGAAGGGTCTCGCCCCATGGGACAAGTACCTGCAGACCCACTCCAAACCAAACCAAACCAAGGTGGAGTGTGTGGCTCTCTGGTGCAACCTGGGTCAACACGAGCATCATGCTAACCAAACAGACTCCTGGGTCCCATGGCAAGCTTGGAAATTTATCACTTCCAATATCATCTAACTTCTCCTATGTGAGGCTAATCACTGTCAGAAGCCCTCTGTGCTCATTTGTCTTCACCTGGTCTATGATGCTCACCATCACGCACCAAGTCTCAACTATCTGTCTAACATGGTCCACCTCTGACCTGCTGTATGATGTAAAAGTACTCCTGTCATGTAGTCTCGGCCTACTCACTCTCCATGCCCTTAGCCACGACCTATCCCTCCTCATGTTGTTGTCTATGATAAAAGTGTCAGGACAATATAATAGAAACATCTGTAGCTGACTATAGGACTGAAAGGCGTCACATGCTTTGGTCAATCCCAAGGATTCGACCAAAATCTTGTCCATCGGTATCCATGATAACTGCTCGCCTGTAGTCATCACTAAATCCCAATCATCAGGTACAATCAGAAGCAACTCCTCCAACTGCTGGTAAACCACTCTCCATCTCCCCTCACCCAGGCAACTGCTGAAATGGTGAAGGTGAGGTCTCATAATCATATGCTGCTGCAAAGGAGTGGCACCTACATGCTCCCCTAAGTGTGTCTCCTCCCTGCCAGGCAGTACACCTCTCTGAATCCCACTATACATCTCAACATGTCTCTGTGGGCTATCAATCATCACTATGTGCTCCGACATACTCCTGTCATCTCCCGCAAACTCATGTTGTATCACAGATCTTGGGCGTATGACTAGATCAATCTCTATATGGAGATCAACCACTCCCAAGACACAAATGGAAGTGTCCCCCATCAACTGGTGCTCCTCTTCTAGATCATCAACATCCTCTGTCAACGTGACTGACTGATACCTCTGAGTGTCCACTAAGATAGATGAAGTGGATCTCTGATGGATCTCCTCAGGAGACTCATATGTCCTAGACTCTGATTCTTGAAGGGCGATCTGTGTGCCTCTCAAGAATCCCTGAGTGCTCTTCAACTCCTGAGTGAGTCGGTCCATCTCCAACTCCTG
>SNQJ01S0189135.1:5218-18261 GCA_010110895.2 Picea sitchensis | reverse complement strand
TTGCAAAGATGAGAGTTCAAAGAGTGTAGTTTGCTTGAAGATCGGTGGATGAAGGAGTCAAGGAGCTTGTCCACGATGAGCAAAGGAATATCTGAGCCATGAAAATCTGTAGTTCTTTGTGTGAGTAACAATATATGATTTTTATGGGCATGCATAACTGTTGTGGAAAAGTTTCCCCTATGGACAGTTGAAACCCCCCTTGGATCAAGAATCCTTTGATCTAAGAGAGAAGGTAACAAATGGTTACCTACTTTCCCCTTAAATATATTATATATGCCTACAAACATAATGAGAAGATAAGATGAGAGAATGGAATAGATGACCTACCTTATTTTAGTCGGTTGTCCTCACTATTCCATCCCTTGATCTTAATGTTTAATTTCCCGGTGCAAGAGACAAAACAATACTTCCTTCTTCCACAATATATTGTTAGGAAAAATAGATCTATATATATTTATATAAGCAAAAATAGACATGCATACAATAAGCAACATAAGCATGAGGGAAATAGGCCAAGTTATATTATATGGAAATAAATGAAGCACTTACAACTTTGATGTTGATGTTGATGGTGTGATATCTCATCCAACTCTCATTTCCAACCCTTTGAATGTCACAAGACCATCAATCTGATACTCTAAATTTCTTTTTCCCTTTCAACCAAGAATGGCCTCCATTATATAGGAGCTGAGGCATAACAACCATAGAAAAATTTGAGGAGAGGATAGGATTAAATTTGGAATTGGTTGAACATACAAGATTTATGATGCCAACCCCCCTTCTCGTTGGGCGGTGCGACCTTCCGGTCAAGGATATTCAATTCTCAGAGCTGAATTAGCTCTCTAAAACCTTAATGGTCTCACTTGTAAATAACCACATGTCTCTTCAGTCCTTCGGTGCAAGTTCTATGACACTCACAACCTCTCCCTTCGCACTACCAGACAATTAGTGTTCACGCGCTAGCTCCTCCTCCGTTAGCTCCTTCCCGCATATGACCTCGGGTTATATCCACACACAATTGCGAGCGTGGTCATAAGTGGTTTGGGATCAATCCACTTTCCTCCCCGCAATTCACTACCAAATGCCACACGTCCAATTTTCAATACCATGGTTTCTATTGCGGCCCACTCTCAAGTTTTATAAATTTCGAGCACTTTTCATCCCCGCAATCCTTTGTAACTGTCGACCTCACAATCTTGATGGTGCTTCTAAACTGATTTTGGTTCAGATCTGTCCTTTCCAAATCTACGAATCAGATTTAACCCTTCTAAATCAACAACTGTGATTTATTTCGTGATTTGGACTTCGGGAGTTTCAACTTTCAACCTTTGCTTTCCTCTGAAATGCATAGATTCTTTCTGCGTGTCCTCTTGAATCATACGGCTATAATTTACTTCAGACTATCCAATGGTTGACGTTTATTTCGGCCCTCCGACTCTCTGGGCTTCAAGAGTTTCAAGTCTCAATCTGGAAGTGATTTTTCTGGAGTTCATAATCTATCGCCACGTATCCTTCTGGATTAGACGGTCCAGATCTCCTTCGAGTCTTAGACGATCTCTCCTCCTATGTATACACAGAGTTTAAAACTTGTGCACTTTTCCTAAATCCAACGGTTTGAAATAATTCGGCTCCTCTTGGATAGATCTTCTCCCTTCACCTTGCCCAACCTTCGCGAATTCTTCTTCTGAAAGATTTTTTCGACACTTAGTCGATTCCTGGTCCTGTTCTCTCCTTGCAACTGACCTCTGCACTTTCTTACGAGAAAAAACCGAGTTATTTCTCCAAGTCAAAGACTTCGCATACAAACTTCTTGCGCTTAACATGCACTCTCCGCATACAAAATTTTCACGCTATCTCTTCTGAGCTTCGAGTCGAACAAGACCTTCTCACACACATTCCTTGCATTCAGTATGCACTCCTTTCATAACTTACAGAAGAGAAACAATTGAAACTTATTCAATTCTTCATAATTTCATCCATTCACCATGAACATCATACACCCACAAAATTCATAACAACAGTAAACTTGTAAACAATATCAACATTGTACAATTGGATCAACTTCCTCTATTCTATTCATTCCAAAAAAACATGATTACACCTCTATCTCTTCCATTCATTATAATTAGAAAGCTTATCTAAGGACCCAAATCTTTTTCACTCTTCTTCCTCTTATCTAAATTCTATCACCTTCTACTCTAGCGGTTACCTACTCAGCTTAATTATTGCAACCTAATGACTCATACGGGATAATATCCCACACCTGTAATATATTATAGTCATGTAAGGATTTACAATAATCCGTCATTTCAAAACGGTGTCCTGACTTTACATACAACTAATTAATTAACGAGAGATTCAAAAGGATCTCCACACCGCTACCAAGCTGGTTAAGAGTCGGTTTGGCTCTTTCAATGCGTTGAAGTGTCGACTTTGCTTCCACGTATGCTTTTCTTGATGTGATAGCGATGCTCCTGCATCATACTCCTTTGGCCAAAATATTCATGGACTCCTGTCCATGAGCTCTCGCATTGTTCTGCCATGCTTCAAAATATCAGGTTCAATTACCCAACTTGAATCTTCCACAGGGTGATCCTTCCACTTTACCAAATATTCAGGATGTATCTTTCTTCTGGTTTTCCTTCCAATTCTTCGTTCCAATATTTTCTTCATATGAGTTTTTTCTACTGTTGGCATCTGTTCTTCTCACTGGAACTCTTCTTGATCATCTAATTTTCCCGCATCATCTCTGCTATAAGGATACAAATCTGCAACATTGTATATCGGTGATATCCCAACATTGTCCAACAACTCAATCTCATAAGCATTTGTTGCAAATTTTCGAAGGTTCTTGCATGGTCCTATCTTCTTCATCTTCAACTTACTATATGTTCCTCTGGGAAACCTCTCCTTTCTCAAATGAGCTAAAACTTCATCTCCCACTTCAAATTGAAATTCCATTCTTTTCTGAACAACTCTGTCCTTATACCTCTGCTTACTATCCTGTATCTATTTCTTAACTTGATCATGAAGTCTTTGCATTTCTGTAGAAAACTATTCCACTCCAGCGCTCCTGAATTCATCTTGTTTCAACTCTTTCAATTATGCAATCCCTCTTGGTTGTCTTCCATATAATATCTCAAATGGATTTTTTCCAGTGCTTCTATTAACTGAATTGTTAAATGCAAATTCTGCCTGTGCCAGAATCTGATCCCACTGACGACCTTGTTCAATGACTATACTCCTTAACAAATTTCCCAGACTCCTGTTCACCACTTCAGTCTGTCCATCTATCTGAGGGTGATATGATGAACTAAAAGATAAATTAATTACCAGTCTCTTCCATATAGTCCTCCAAAAGTGTCCTACAAACTTAGTGTCCCTGTCTGAGACTATACTTTTGGGCAGTCCATGCAATCTCACAATTTCTCTGAAAAACAGATTGGCTATGTGTGTAGCATCATTTGTCTTCTGGCATGGTATTAAATGTTCCATCTTAGAAAATATATCGACTACAAAAAATATGGAATCACTTCCCTTCTGGGTTCTAGGTAATCTCAATACAAAATCCATACTAATTTCATCCCAAGGCCTTTCTGGAACAGGCAATGGATGATACAAACCAGTGTTTTGTCTCTTTCCTTTTGCATGTTGACAAATCTTACATCGATCTACAAATTTCTTCACAAATTCCCTCATACCTGGCTAATAATACAAACTACTCAGTTGTGCAAATGTTTTGTCATGACCAAAATGTTCGGCTAAACCTCCACTATGTTTTTCTTTCAATAAATTATCTCTCATTGAGCATATTGGTATGCACAATTGGATTCCTTTAAACAAAAATCCATCATGGATCAAATATTCTGCCCATGAGTTGTTATCCCATAACAAAGGATTTCCATATGCTTCATAAGCCTTCTTAAAATCTGGATCTTCCTGATACATTTCCTTAAGGTGCTCAAACCCTAAGGTCTTCACTTGGAATTCCTATACAACCAAACTCCTCATGCTCAAAGCATCTACTACTTTATTAGCACTTCCCGAAATATGTTTAATGACAAAATTAAAATTCTGGATGAATTCTACCCACTTAGCATGCCTCTGATTCAACTTCTCTTGCTTAGTAATAAATTGGAAAGCTTGATTATCACTATACAAGACAAAATATTTTGGAATTAAATAATGTCTCCATTTCTTCAAAGTTTGAATCACTACATAAAAATCCTTGTCATATGTAGAATATTTCTCCTTAATGTCATTCAACTTTTCACTAAAATAATCAATTGGCCTATTATCTTGACTCAAAACTGCTCCAATGGCTATTCCACTTGCATCACACCTCACCTGAAATGTTTTTCCAAAATCGGGTAAAACCAAAATTGGTTGTTCCGTTATCTTCTTTTTCAACACCTTGAATCTTTTCTCATCCTCCTCTGTCCAATTAAAAGACTTATGTTTTTTTTTCACAGTATCCATCATGGGTGCACATATACCACTAAAATTTCTGATAAACTTTCTATAAAACCTTGCTAACCCATGGAAACTTCTCACCTCAAATATGCTCCTGGGTGAGGACCATTCTTTGATTTCTCTCAACTTATTTGGATCCATCTTCAATTCATTTGAAGAGATCACAAAACCCAAATATATGAGTTCGGTCTTCATAAAATAACTTTTCTTCAAATTTATTAACAACTTTTCTCGCTTCAACCTCCTCATCACTAATGTCAATTGCTTTAAATGTTCTTCCTCTGTTTTGCTGAAAACTAATATATCATCCAGATATACAATGACAAATTTACCTATGAAGTCCTTCAATACTTCATTCATCAACCTCATAAATGTGCTTGGAGCATTTGTCAATCCAAATGGCACGACTAGCCATTCAAACAAACCTTCATTTGTCTTGAATGCTGTCTTCCATTCATCTCCCTCTCTCATCCTTATCTAATGATATCCACTCTTCAAGTCTATTTTTGAAAAATATCTTGCTTCGCTCAAACAATCCATCAAATCATCCATCCCAGGTAAATAAAATCTATACCTGATGGTAATCTTGTTGATGGTTCTGGAATCTATACACATTCTCCATCCTCCATCCTTCTTCGGACTTAATACCATTGGCACTGCACATGGGATTAGACTTTCCCTGAATAAACCTTTATCCAACAACTCCTGAACTTGCTTCTTAACCTCTTCATTCTCTCGAGGTGTCAACCTATACGCTACTTTATTTGGCAAACTCGCTCCTGGAATCAAGTCAATATGGTGGCTAATACTCCTAATGGGTGGTAATGAGTGAGGCAACTCATCCACTACTATGTCACGAAAATTCTCTAACAATTCTTGGATTTATTCAGGTAAATCATTCATAAAAGTATTGGTAAGCATAACTCTTGGCTTCCTCACTACAACAAATTGCATTTCTTGATCTTTCTTGATCTCCTTCAAGAGTTGCTTCCCACTTATGAGAAGTATTCTTGTGCTGGATTCTTCTTTTTATTTCTTCTCCTCTATTGGCAGTAACATGTGGGTTCTACCATTTTTTTTAAGAGTACAAGTATTTTTTCTTCCATCATGAATGAAATTTCTATCAAACTGCCATGGTCTCCCCAACAAAATATGACAAACATCCATAGGAATTACATCACACATAATCTCATCTTTATAGCCTCCTATTTTAAATTCAACTTTGCATTGTTGACTTACCATTACTTGATGTCCTTTCTGCAACCAAGAAACTTTATATGGACTTGGGTGTGCAGTTGTTTCCAGCTCTAGTTTCTCCACCATTTCTGTAGATACTAAATTATCAGTGCTCCCACTATTTATAATCATCTTGCAAACTTTGTCCTTTATTTTACAAGAAGTCTTGAACAATTTCGTTTGCTGAACTGAATATTCTATTTCTTTCTCTGGATTTAGAAGAACTTTCCTCATCAGAAGGTTCTGTCCTCCTTCTACTGCCTCTGCTTCCACATTCTTCTTGACCTCAGAAATGTGTGCTTCTCCTCCTCCTTCTTTCTTCCTCTGGGGAATTCCCAAGACATGTGTCCTGTCTTTCGACATGCATAATATTTAACTCCACCTCCTCTACCTCTTCCTTGAGGAAAATAATTTCTCCCACCAAATATTCTTCTTTGGGAACTTCCTCCTCTTTCAAAGTGACTATATGATTTCTCAATCTCATCCTTGGTTTTCGATGCCTTATCATAGACAATTCCCTTACCTCTAATTGAGCCTCTGCTTATGCTTCGCTGACTTGGGTTTCTGGCCAACTTTTCTTCTACCTTCAGTGCAATCTGATAAGCATCTTCCACTGTCCTCACAGTCATCATGATGATCTCATCTTGAATTTCATACTTCAAGCCATTTATATACCTGAATTTTTTTTCATCATACTTTTCTCTTTGTCCAGTCCTAATATTCAGTCTATAGAATTCTTTTGTATATTCTTTCACTGTCATACCCCTTTATCTCAGGTTCTGTAACTTTCTGAACAAGTTTATTTGGTAATCCTTAGGTATGAATTTATCCTTCAGTTTGGCTACCATCCTATCCTAATTATTTATCTTTTGTTTACATTTTCTCATTCTCTCTACCTGTAGTTCATCCCACTACAATGTTGCATGTCCCTTTAATCTGGTGACAACATGTCTTACCTTCTTTCCTTCATCGACATCTTCATAGTAAAAATACTTATCCATGGACCTTATCTAGTCCAATAGCTCTTCTACATCCAAATTACCTTCATACATTGGGACGTCCATCTTTGCTCTAGATCCCAACTTCACAACATCTTTCAATAAGCCTTCTTCAACCACATCTTCCCCTGTAGCTTCTTCAACTTCTATTTCTTCACTTTCTGTATCACCGACATCTTCAACTACACGTGTTCTTCTTTGCATTGATTCCATCACTTCCAACCTTGCGTGAAGCTCTCTCATTTATTTTCCCACAACACGGTTTTCCATAGGTGGATCTAAACGAATCATTGGCAGCATTATTTCAACTATTTTTTTTTTTTTAATACAAAGAATACAACTTCAAACTTTTTTAGGATCTGATACCACTTGATGCCAACCCCCCTTCTCCTTGGGCGGAGTGACTTCCCGGTCAAGGATCTTCAATTCTCGGAGCTGAATTATCTCTTTGAAGCCTTAATGGTCTTTCTTGTAAATAACCACAGGTCTCTTCAGTCCTTTGGTGCAAGTTCTATGACACTCACAACCTCTCCCTTCGCACTACCGAGAGATTAGTGTTTAGGCACTAGCTCCTCCTCCATTAGCTCCTTCTCGCATATGAATTCAGTTATATCCACACACAATTGCGGGTGTGGTCAAAAGTGGTTTGGGATCAATCCACTTTTCTCCCCGCAATTCACTACCAAATGCCACACGTTCAATTTGCAATACCACGGTTTATATTGCGGCCCGCTCTCAAGTTTTTAAAATTCTGAGCACTTTTCATCCCCGTAATCCTTCGTAACCATTGATCTCACAATCTCGACGGTGCTTCTAAATTGATGGTTCAGATCTGTCCTTTCCAAATCTACGGAGCTGATTTAACCCTTCTAAATCAACAGATGTGATTTATTTTGTGATTTGGACTTCGAGAGTTTCAACTTTCAACCTTTTCTTTCCTCCAAAATGCACGGATTCTTGCCGCGTGTCCTCCTGAATCAGACGACTATAATTCACTTCAGACTATCCAATGGTCGATGTTTATTTCGTCCCTCTGGCTCTTCGGGCTTCGGGAGTTTCAAGTCTCAATCTGAAAATCTCGAAGTGATTTCTCCGGAGTTCATAATCTATCACCATGTATCCTTCTGGATTAGACGGTCTAGATCTCCTTTGGGTCTTCGACGATCTCTCCTCCTATGTATACACAAAGTTTAAAACTCGTGTACTTTTCCTAAATCCAACGGTCTGAAATAATTCGGCTCCTCTTGGATATATCTTCTCCCTTCACCTTGCCCAACCTTCACGAATTCTTCTTCTGAAATATTTTTTTGACACTTAGTCGATTCTTGGTCCTATGCACTCCTTGCAATTGACCTCTACACTTTCTTGCGAGAAAAACCCGAGTTATTTCTCCAAGTCAAAGACTTCACATACACACTTCTTGTGCTTAACATGCACACTCTGCATACAAAAGTTCCACACTATCTCTTCTGAGCTTTGAGTCCAACAAGACTCTCACACACACACTCCTTGCATTCAATATGCACTCCTTGCATAACTTACAGAAGAGAAACAATTGAAACTTATTCAATTCTTCATAAGTTCATCCATTCACCATGAACATCATACACCCACACAATTCATAACAAGAGTAAACTTGTAAACAATATCAACACTGTACAATTGGATCAACTTACTCTGTTCTATTCATTCCAAAAAAACATGATTACACCTCTATCTCTTATATTCATTATAATTAGAAAACTTATCTAAGGACCTAGAGATTTTTTTCTCTTCTTCTCCTATCTAAATTCTACCACCTTCTACTCCAGCAGTTACCTACTCAGCTTAATTAATGCAACCTAATGACTCATACAGGATAATATCCCACACCTGTAATATATTACAGTCGTGTAAGGATTTACAATAATCTGTCAATTCAAAACGGTGGCCCAAATTTACATACAACTAATTAATTAACGAGAGATTCAAAAAGATCTCCACACCACTACCAAGCTAGTTAAGAGTCGGTTTGGCTCTTTCAATGCATTGAAGTGTCGACTTTGCTTCCATGTCTACTTTTCTTGATGTGATAGCAATGCTCCTACATCAATTGACCTTGCCTTGGATAGAGGGTATCTTGAACCAACCTCTAACCAATTGAAATCTCTCAGAAACAACCTATCAAAATAAGGCATAATGGTTGCAACCACTTCATCGCCCCCTAGAACTAAGCACTTGGTGATAATATCTCTCCCCTAGAACTAAGCAAGGAGTGATGACAAGGGTTCATCCTCCTCTTCATATGGGAAGGGAAGCGATGATACTAAAAAAATCCAAAAACTCAAGGTGAAAGATAGTATTTCGACCTCCAAATGATAGGTTTCCCTTCCAACATGTCTAGGGATTATGACAAACACTCCCACATGGTGATGAAATTGTGACACTTAAGTGAGACACTTTGTAGTGCGAAAAATAGGTGTGTAATAGATGCCCCATAAAGTGTGAGGTCAGAAGAAAAGTTGATTGTCAAATTTTTTTACAAAAACATGTATGTAAGGGTGCTGGAATAGGAGAACCAAGTGGAAGTTGCAAATAGACATCAAATAATGTACACATATCATTCCCAATATAGGCATACCCATACTCTAAATAAACTGACCCAAAGCATGGCCACCAACCAATACAATGCATATCCATGAAAACACTAAGGATATGACCACAAAAAATACAATGTGGATCCATACCTCCATGACACGATCAGGTTGTAGCCACGAAAAAATACATAGTGGAGCTACAATATGACAAAAACATAGCCATGAACCGATAGAAAGTGGATCCATGTTACAACATATATATCAATGAGATCACCAACATGATGGCCATACTGAAATCTTCTAAGTACTCAAATAATGTCCATCACAACCTAGGTGAGGCACATAATAGAGGTGGGTGCCTAAGGGGTTCCCAGGGTCTTCGTCCTGATCCCGAAATGGTATGATTCTAGTGGCCGTGAACAAATCTGTTGATGTCGAACATGGTAGAAACCATTTGATTAATGGTCATTAATGTATGTTAATGTTTAAGATATTATTAGGTTTCTTTTCAATTCACTAGATAACCATAGCATAGATAGGATCAATGATAAATACACAATCACAAGAGACAAATCATTTATCCTGGGAAACCCTCATGGGGTAGAAAACCCATCAAAAACTTCCTTAATATAGATAGCCAATACAATGCCAAGAGAATAAACCAAACAGTACATAAATTACCCTCCCAAGTATGCGCCTTTCTCTCTCTTCCTTCTTCTCCAACTGCAGCTCCAAACTTGTGCTCTGATGAAAAAGTGAGTGAGTGAACAAATGAGGCACTGACCTCTCTTATTTGTACAATCTAGCAGGTGCTGAACTGAGGTGTCTTTTCATTGGCAGGGCCGACTTATCATTCTAGGTGGTTATAACCACTTTAATATATTCTGGGGGATGACTTCTCATTTAGCATGTTACAATTAGGGTTTGACCAATCTGCAAAAGGGGATTTGGTCATTTACAATGAACGGCATAAAAAATCCACCAAAGGGGATTGATCTAATGAATAATACATCAATAATAAAATAGAATACTCTTTGCAGTTACAATATTTCAACACTCCCCCTTAATAAGAAGGGTATTCTACAACAACATCAGGCAAGAGAGAGGGCAACATCATCAACAACATCTTGGAACACCGAATGGAATATCTATAAATCATCAGAAGTTTTTCTCATCATCAATATTATCATTCACAACAGGGAGCTGGAATGGCATCATCATCCTCATCAACATGAGGCTAAGGTAACATCATCATCATCTTCAGTGTGAGGCTAAAGTAACATCATCATCTTCGGCATGAAATATGAAATAACATCATCATCATCATAATAATATTCAACACGGAGTTGAAGTGGCATCATCATCATCATCTTCAACAAGACGCTGAAGTGACATCATCATCATCAACTTGAACAAGAAGTTGAAGTGGCATCATCATCATCATCTTCAGGAAGAAGCTAAAGTTGCATCATCATCATCAACTTCAGCAAGAAGCTGAAGTGGCATCATCATCATCAACTGCATCAACATGGATTAGTATAACACTAATACATCATCATCATCAATAACAACACAAGGCCGATACAACATTAAAAACAACAATATCACAACACAAAGGCTGGAGCATCATCATCAACAACAACATCACAACATGAAGGCTGGAGCATCATCAACATCAACACTAGGCTGAGAGTCTTCAGCACGAGGCTGTCATCATAGCACGAAGCTGGCTACACAATATCATCAACACGAAGCTGGCATCACAACACGAGGTTGGCACATCATCACAACAGGAGGTTGGAACATCATCACAGCACGAGGTTGACACATCATCACAGCACGAGGCTGGACCATCATCATAACACGAGCCTGACATGTCATCAACACGAGGCTAGAATCACAACACTTAAGCTGACACATCACCACAACATGAGGCTGACACATCATCACAACACAATGCTGGCACATCATCACAATATAAGGCTGGCATATCATCAACATGAAGCTAGCATCACAACACTAGGCTGGCACATCATCACAACAATTAAGTTGGCATCACAACACTAGGCTAGCACATCATCACAACAATTAAGATGGCACATCAACACAACAATTAAGCTGGCACATCAACACTACTCCCCCTTTCGAGGGAGGTCCTCTCGGACTATACCAAGCTTATATTGAAAGTGCTCAAACTTTACATGAGATAGAGGCTTGGTCAACACATCAACAACCTGTTCATCTGTGCTAACATATTGGAGTTTTATAGCTCCTCTTTGCATCATATCATGGGTGAAGTGATATCGGATCTCTATGTGCTTCGACTCATTATGGAACACATGGTTCTCCATTATTTTTATACAACTTGGTTATCACATAGAATCATGGTGGCTTCTATCTCCAGATCAAATAGATCGGTCAACAACATCTGACACCATATGGATTCACAACTGGAGAAACATGTAACAATGTATTCCGCTTCTGTCGTGCTTGGAGCAATGCTGAATTGCTTCTTACTCTGCCATGAGATCATGGCTGACCTTAGACTAAAACAACATCCTGAAGTACTCTTTCTATTAGAAACACTTCTAGCTCAATCTGAATCGGTGTAACCACTCAGTCTGAAGTCATGATCTCTAGTATAACAGAGACCAAAATCCAACGTACCCTTAAGGTATCTCACCATATGTTTTGCAGCAACAATGTGAACATGTATGGGTTCTACCGGATACTGACTCAACACAAAACATATATCTAGCCTAGTATTCATCAGAGACATCACTGAAGCAATAATCTGTCTATATAGAGTAGCATCAACCAATTCTAACAAGGTATCTACTAGGAGCTTCAACTTCATTTCCATGGGCGTGTACATGGATTTGTATTTCAACATGTCAACCCTTTTCAATTTTAACTGCATACTTCCCTTGGTTAAGGAAGATCTTCTTTGTGCTCTGCCAAACTTCAAGACCTAAGAGATAATACATTTAGGTCTTCCATCAAACTTTGTGGCGAGCTTCTTCTGCAATCTATGATCTTATCAAGGATACATCATCTAAATATAGTAGTAACATCACTGGCTCATCATTCATAACCTTGAGATAAAGGTTAGAATCAACTTTACTCTTGATAAATCCCAAGCTCGTCAGGAAATTGTCAATTCTTCCATACCAAGCTCTAGGAGCTTACTTCAATACATACACAGCTTCCTTCAGCTGGAAGATATGAGTCTTTCTATATTCTATCTTCAATCTTCAAATCAAAGTTTCTCATTACATTGTACCAATTTGGTACACTTGCTCAACTGCAACTCAATATGCACAATCATGTGCTAGCTCTATGTGCTCTCTGCAAGGCACTATCTGTCTCACTGATTGAGAGTATGTCCTATCCTCTTTCTGCAACTGTTCCTTCTGGAACTGGGACTCTGCACCTGCACTTTCTCTAAAGCTGAGAATGGTTGCTTCATTCTCACCGTGACTGCTGAAATATGGGAGTAACTCCTTTACGCCATCATGGCAACAACTTCATCTGAAAATGAGAGTGGCTCAATAACTGATACTGAAGATAACTCTTCTTATTTCATGGAGGTAACACTATCTTTTATCATAGTCATGTTTCCATGACCCAACTAATGTACTGCACCAACTTCCACTCAATTTTAAATACGGGGATTGCTTCCCCTGCATCTCATACTATATATGAATCATGGTTGTTCTGGTTGTCTTCATAAATACTGGAACTATTTCTTCAATAAGTG
>SNQJ01S0189133.1:0-18262 GCA_010110895.2 Picea sitchensis | reverse complement strand
AGATTAAAAATAGAGAAAACAAACATCATCCACGTGTAAAGATTAAAAAATAGAGAAAACAACCCTTGCTACAGAGGAAAGAACACAAATCAAAGAGCCACGATATGGGGCACTCTCTAACGTCTCTAACAGCTAAAGATCAAATCAAAATTACAAATCTTCCCTGGTTGTTGCTCCAAAAAGATCAAGTCTGATACTTAACATAACAGCATAAACCCTAATTCAAATCCAGGTCATTCATAGCAAAAATATCCATCAACTGTGAAGAATGAAATTTCAAGGCAGGATCCATTAACCTAAATCCAATACTGAAACTATTCATGAAGCATGCGGCATTTAAATCCGCCGCAATTTACAAATTTCTACAGGCAACTTGTTTTTCCGTGCAAAACTATTGAATTTACAATTTCTATCGTCAACTTGGGTTGTGAGATTAGATTTTTTCAATTGCCTGTTCCATCCTTTTGTGATTTGCATTACCATTGCTGGCCACAGATTGCACAGTCTTCTCGGCAATAGAAAACCATTTTTGCTCATCTCCCCCTCCATACTTTGTAACTGGAAGCAGTGTATTGTTGTTTCTGCTGTAAGACTGAAATCTGTTGAAGCCGATGATCTCAGACATGGATCTCTTCTGGCCAATCTGAGAAGAAGAGCCGCCCAATTTTTTTGTTTGTGTCGTTCTGCGTTTCGTTTCTATTTCGTCTGTCGGCTTTAAATCTGTGAAATCCATGCGTCCGCTATCGGTCGTGATCATCTGGGAGCTCAGAAACAATATATCAGAATGTTTAATATCGCTCCATCGATGTTGAGACATGACATCCGACACGACTATACGATGAGCAAACCGACGAGAGAATTGCAGCTCCTTCGCCTCCTCGTCGGCCTCTGAGATCAGCAGCCCTTTCTTTCTCCCGCTGCCAAAACACCCAATTGCTCCCACGGCTTCCGACAGCCCGGGCTGTCGGAAGCTGCCTGGCACCGTAAATCTGGAAGACTCGGACTCTCTTTCCACGCCATCGACATTTTCTCTCTGCACGAAGGCTTGCAGGAGCGGAGGCGGCCTGTCGTCGAGTTCCTTGGCTTCTTCGACATCCTCGTGTCGGTAGACCATCGACACGTCCTCGGCCTCAACCTTCTGTCGACACAAGGGGCAGGTGGAGTTAGATTCGAGCCACGTATCCACGCAGTCGACATGAAACGCATGTCGGCACTTGGGTAGCAATCGCAGGACCTCCGGACCTTCGAATCTGCTCAGACAAACCGCGCATTCTAATCCCTCTTTCAGGCCTTGCAGCGACACAAATTTGAAGACCGGGAGCGCGTCTATTACCGAACGCTCGACGCCCGAGTCCCTTAGTGGCAAGATACCTGCGGAAGAAACCGGCCGAGCGCGGCCAGGGCTGCGATGGATTATTAATCCTCTGCGCTGTCGGATGTTCCGGGCCGCACTGCGGTGCTTCACATACACAAACAGGAGGAACGTAAGGGTGATTAGGGTCGTTAGAACGACGATTGTAACAGCTATACTCGCACGGAATGGAATGACTAAAGCCTGACCCCCTGCATCTGTCGAGTCGTTTGAGCTGGGACCGTTCGTCTGTGCTGATCCGACACACACCATCCATGCCGACAATACCAAAAAATACACATTTCTCAGAGTCTCCATTATTGCATCTTAATAGCAATTGCTCAATCCCTTTGCCTCAAGTTCAAAACTGCAGATTCAAGTTTGTACAGAGATTCAAAGCTGCGGTGGAGAATTACAAACGAGTTTGCCATTTTCGCCCAGGGTGTTTGGGATTATCAAAGAACAAATGTAGACCAAATTTTTCCCGGCGGCAACTACTCCTGGCGTTTGTCAAAAAAGCTGGAGACCCCACGTTCGATTCTCGATAAAAATATTTTCAGCGATCACGTTTTATCGCAGAGCGAGACAAAATTTAAGGTGTAAAGTGTTTTTTCCTTTTGTCGGCCAAAGGGGGCAAACACTGCATGCATTGACTTCGTTGGGCGTGAGGGTTTTTATCTTCTAATAATTTACCTACGACATGTCGGCTAGATTATGATCCAGTGGGTACGTGGGGAGATGGGTGGAAGTGTATTTAAATCCTCTCATATTTAATTCTAATATTTTCTTAAAAAATTGGTTTAATAAAAAAAAGCGGTAGGCTAAAAGTTCGCTACGAAAATGGTTTTTATCAGGTCATATTTTTCCGGACATTTGCTCGAAAATATTTTCTCGAAATCCGGGAGAATAGTTAAATCAGTAGTTTTGAGTTTTGAGTGATCGTTTCTGTATAATCGAAGTGTTTCAAGGGATTTTCAGTATTCTGATTTTATTTATGTATTCAAAAATGAATTTAAAATTATAAAAAATGGTGATTTCTAGATTCGGGGCTGGAAACCCCAAGGGACACAGGTTTCGAACTCATGACCTCTCCCCAAACTGAAAAAGTGTACGCATGTCTTAACCAATTGTGCTATTCCATGGAACTCAAAAATGATGATTTCTTGCAAGTTTAAGTCACCTGATTCTAATGAAAAGTCATTTTGTTGAATAGGTAGACAACTTCATAAACAAATATTAAAAAAACAATTTAATGAAAAAATAGTTTAACTTGATTAAATTGAAAGATTTTTTAATAAAATTGTATATAATATATACCTTAGAAATCAATGTTGATGAGTTACTTTGAGTGATTTAATATGTGAGTAAGAGATTTTTTTAATAAATTTGTATATACAATAAAAATCAATTTACAAATCAATGTTGATGAGTTATTTTGAGTGATTTAATATATAAGAGTTTTTTTTAATAAAATTGTATATATAATAGAAATCAATGTTGATGAGTTATTTTGAGTGGTTTAATATATGAGTTATTTTGAGTGGTTTAATATTTAGGGATTGGGTTTTAAGGTGGATTATTAAGATTTATTATTTTTTGTTGTATGTTTTAGTTGATGTTCTTATTTTGAAATAAATTATTAAGTTAATTGTGGTTCATGTTTTTGAATAGTTAATGGTTGGATACTATCTACAAAGCCATAAAGCTATAAATTAGTTAAAATTTTCAAAAACAAAGATAAGATAAACTAAATCATAGAAAAGTTTCAAAACTTCCAAATCAACTTCTACCAACAAAAACTACAAATTAAAGAAATTTCAATTTCAATTTGATTAAATTTGATGACAAATTAAAAAAGTTCAAAAATTTAACCCAAAATTGAAATGGTGAAATATGACAAATGCCAATATATTAATATAATATTATTCTAGATTAGATAACGATGCAATGAACACCCTATCATATTGTACATTTGTACAAATACTATAATTTAATTGCTATAGGGGGAAATTGTAAAATGTAACATATGAATAAGGGAAAAATGATAAACAACTTATCAACAAAGTGTCATATTGTACACACATATTTCATAATGTACAATTGTACACATATTATCATGTAGTTGTTATTAGGGGGGATTGCAAAATATTACAGGATCTCATATTGTACAATTGTACACATATACTATAATTTAATTGCTACAAGGAGGAAATTATAAAATATCACACAATGTCATATTCTACAATTGTTACACATACTATAATTTAATTGATATAAGGGGGAAATTGTAAAATGTTACATAATGTCATATTGTACAATTGTACACACATACTATAATTTAGTTGTTATAAGGGAGAAATTGTAAAATGTTACATATTAATAAGGGGAAAATAATGTCACTCAACCCATAAAATCCACATATTATACATTGTTTATAAAAGAAAAACTATAAAATATGACATATGTATAAAGAGAAAATGACAGATAACTTGCTACCCATCTTGTAGATACAAATTGACCAATACTTTGTAAAATCTAAATTGGCCAATACTAATCCATATTTTGTAAAATCTGAATTTGTCAATATTTATAAGAAAAAACAATATTTTAAAAAATGGACTAACAACTTACTTTTTCAAACTATGAAATTTATATATTAATCAATTTATTACACATCAACCTTATCAATATCATTTCCTCTTTCTATGTATATATATAATATAAAATTCCAACATAGCTTAAGTGATATGAACTTACACTATCATTTCCTCTTTCTATGTATATATATAATATAAAATTCCAACATGACTTAAATGATATGTGCTATCATTTCCTCTTTCTATGTATATATATAATATAAAATTTCAACATGGCTTAAGTGATATGAGCTTACACAAAATTTAAAAAAAAAATTGATAAATTTTTTAAAACTTCTCAATCAACATCTATCTAAAAAAATTACAAATTAAAGGAATTTCAATTTCAATTTTGATGACAAATTAGAAAAGGGTCCAAACTAAAGCTGTGAACTATGAAAAATGAGAATATATTAATATAATATTATCAAGAGTATAAAAATGCAATCTAACATAGTTTCATATTGTATAATTATACATATATACTATAATTTAATAGTAATAAAGGGAAAGAAATGAAGAAGTGGTGATGAAAGAAGGCACACACTTGGACATGGGTTTTTGGAAATTTTCAGAATTCCTAAATGATACATTCTTAGTAAATTTTCATGTGAAATTAAAGACTATTTTTAGGAATGGACAATCATATATAGCAAAATACTTTGTAAAATGTTGTAAAATCCTATTGGATTTGATAATATAACAAGAAGGACTTCAACTAGCTACAAAGCAGATCCATAGAAATACAAATGACATGTATCTACAAAATGTAATTTTATTCACAATGATTGATATAAAATTAAGCTTTTTTTCTTGGAAAAAAATTAATAAAGAAAAAAATGAACAACTTGTCAACACAGTGTCATATTGTATACTTGTACACACATACAATAATTTAATTACCATATTGAACAATTGTACATACATACTATAATTTAATTGTTACAAGAAAGAAGCTATAAAAAGAAAAATGACAAACAACTTGTTACTGAACCAATGAAATCTACATACTATACATTGTTTATAAGAGAAAAACTATAAAATCTAAATTAAACAATACTAATCCATACTTTATAAAATCTGAATTTGTCAAACAATATTTTAAAAAAATAACTAACCACTTGTTTTTTTCAAACCATAAAAAACAATTTACTACACATAAACCTTATATATATATATATATATATATCACCTGGGATTTTATCCACGTCTGCTGACGCCCATGCTTCCCTCTATGGTGTGAATTTAGTAAATAAGATTGCTTCACTATTCATTAAAGTTATTTTTTATTCAAGCCAGATACTTTGGATGAGTACCTACTATTACATAAATATTTGTTCATTCATCATGTTGGAGTGGTTGAACCGCTTTGTTGGCGCTTTCAATTGTTAGCGAGTGCTTTTGTCATCAGATTTCTTGGGATTGGGTGTGCACTACGTCTCTTCATAAAAAAAAATTATTTGAATTTTGCATTTAAAATATTATGGGAAAGTCTCCATCACACTTAGTCTTAAAGTCGTATCTTTCTTATTAAAGAGAATTTGATTTAGAATCTTAATATATTTAAGATAATGAGTTTTAATGGAGTTAGTGGGGAATTATCTCATTCTAACAAGTCATTGCTATTTGTTGGTAACTAAATAGTTGGTACGTAATTAGTTGATGGTTGTTTGCCACGTTACTATCAAATTTAAATGAAAAAAGTCAATCAATACATTTGATGTTTTGTTTATATGATAATATTTATTTAAGAAATTAGTTTTTCACATCTTTCAAAATTTAAAAAAATATGAAAAATAGAATTGTTTTTAAATAAATTAAAAATAAAATAAATAAAATCACATTTTCCAAAATTCAACTCAAATATGAAAATGAAATTTATTTTCAAATAAATTAAAAATAAAATAAAATTAAATCACACTTCCAAAATTCAACCCAACTCCTTTTTAATGCTTGTAAAAGTCTCCATTTCATACCTTTGGAGAAACTAATTTCCATACCATTTTTTAAGCTTGAGCCAACATGGCTTGGTGAGGATAGGCATATTTTACATTTTGCAACACATGAACTAATTTTTAGGTTCAAAGATCTTTAAAAGTTCCAATTTTAAATAAAGGTATCATGTGATCTTTTCTAAGTGACATATTGGTTATTCATTTAATTGTTATTTTTTTTATATTAGGTTTTTTTTTTTAAGATGAATAGAATTTTAGTCATTAGAATGCTTTTTTTTATATTAGAGTTTTTTTAAGATGAATAGAATTTTAGTCATTAGAATGAATATTGCATATTTTTTATAATTTTTATTAAATAGTTATTTTTTATTATTTAAAAAAATATTTGTTAATTGTCATTTTATCTTTAATATTTTTTTTTTTTTTTTTTTTTTTTTTTTTTTTTTTTTTTTTTTTTTTTTTTTTTTTTTTTTTTTTTTTTTGAAATTAATATTTCTCAGCCGTTTGGAACAAGCATACTAGTTCTTTGTTTCAACCTCAATAATACTTTTATTTTTTTGAAGGAGATATTTTATTTCTAGGGTTTTGGATGGGAATAATACTTCTCTATTTTGTTTGTTTGTTTGTTTGTTTTGTTTTGTTTCTTTTTTTTTCTTAATTTTATCATTTTTTATTTCTAAGGGTATATATATCTAGGGTTTTGAATGGGAATGATACTTCTCTTTGGTTTTTACCTTTTTTGCCTAGAATAATCTCTTTAGTTTCTTTGGACTTCTCTGCCATTTTTTAGAAATTATTTTTGTCTTCATCAAAGGGTTGAGCATTTGGACAACTGAAATGAGGTGAGTCACTTTTTACTTTAGTTCAATTTTAATTTTATAAAGAGATTTAAATATATATTTTTTTATTTTTATTCTAGTTCAAAGAAGTAGAAGTTGATTTGAGATAAAGTCAATCCATAATAATAATTATTTTTTCTTTTTCTTTTCTTTTCAATACGAGCACCCCACCACCTATTCAAAAGCTTCTGACCTAAAAAAAAAGAGAGAGAGAGAGATGCAAAATCAAATAGAGTTAGAAACATTAGAAAGAATTATGAAGAAAGAGGCATTAAAACTCAAATAGAGCTAGGCAATGATTGATAAAAAAATTAAAAATGTCATTCAAAACTCAAATAGAGGATAGATTCTTAGGGGTTCAGAGTGAATTACAAACAATAAAGGATAGAATTCAAAGAAATGGGAAAAACATAAACAATCAACTTAAGAACAAGAGGTTGAAAGAAAATTACAACTTGAGATATAGGATTAAGAGCTAGAAGAAAAACTAACCAACAATTTGATCCTCAGTAATATGGAGAAAATAAATTGGATATCAAAGTCATCAAAGAGGAAATGAATAAAACAATGGTGGACCATGGAAACAACAAAGCCCAAACCTCATAATTTTGGGTATAAAAAGAACAACATGAGGAGGATACACATGCTAGCAATAGTAAAAAGAAGAATTAAAATAAATCTCAAATTTAATCCTGACTTACCTCACTTAGAAGCAAAGAGGCTAGGAAAAATAATTGATGACAAAAGATAGGTTGATCCATTGTCAAAGTAAATGTATTGACCATAAATAGCATACTTGAAGCCCAAAGGAGTCAGGGAATATTGTCTATAAATGAGACCCTCATTTCCCAAAGAGACCAAGTTGAATTAAGGAAAGGAAGTTCAAAAGGTAAAAAGAAGCCAGGAAAAAAGAAGAAGGAAAATGGGCAATAATTAGAAATTGAAAACTATTGTTAGGGATAGAGAATGATAGTAATAAATAGGAATTTGGGACACTTGAGATCCTTTTTGGAATTGTAAATTGGCTTTCTAATGGCAAAAAGGTCCCTATGATAAGTTGGATCCCAAACGATATTGATATTGCTCTGGCGTCACAAATTTGAAACTTGGAGGAAACGATGAGTCTAAAGTCCTAACATGGAAGGATTTGTCTTCTGATTGACATGGAACAAAAAAATCCACCATAGAGGATGGGAGGAGGCATAGCTTGTTATATTAGAAAAAACATTTCTCCTCATTCAACTACATAAGTTGACCCTCTTAATCAATACATTTTGGGTTAAAATTTTCACACAACAATGCTAAAGAAGATGTATATAGAAATTTGTTATTTTGCGCACCTAATGAATTCCTACTTTTTGCTAAGAAAAACAATCTAGATAAAAATTGTCCCTATAATAATAATTTAGAACAAGATATTTATAATTTGAAAAATGAAGGTAATACATCATCGCTGGGAGACTTTTAATGCTAGAGATGAAACTAAACAGAAAGCTACTCTTTTAAATGTGATGAAGTTCAACCATAATCCTTTATGGCTAGATAGGGACCGACTTTTATCTATGTGCTTCTAAAAGAAACAGAGACCACAATTGATAATTTCAGTTTGGTACTAAGTTGGTCAAGCTTTACAACTCTCAAGAGACCTAATAATTTGAAATGGAGTAAGAAAGTGGCCAAACTCCAACCAAATGGCTAATTCATGGTCCTTGGTAGTGTTGTAGATTATGCTGATGCTCGATATCCGTTTCCAACCAAATAACAACTTTGACCTTTTAAATGACCATGGGCGGCTGCGATCGCAAACCTTTATCAACTCTAAATTTTTCCATGCAGGAGCACCATTGAAGAGAATTTTGATAATCAAAGGAATTTGTGCTTTGACAAAGTAAAGTTGACATTTTTCTTAAAGGATTTAAATGGTAAATTAAACCTCCTAACTTATAGGGACAACATTGAAGAACTCTATCATAATTTTTACAACTACCCTTTCCACTTCTATTAAAAAGTTTTCTTTCGAGGTGTCCTATAAAATGGATAATAGAACAACCAACCCCTTGGTATGATAAAAGAATGTAAAATTGCTACAAAAGAATCCATTAGGGATGCTTCTAATGAGTACTTAAAATTCGATAAGATCAATCACGATACAAAGCCCTAATTAAAAGGAAAAAAGATACTATATCAATACAAAAGAAACCAAAACAGCTTTCCTATACAAAGGTTGGATCCTATAAGGATTAAGACCCAAATTCTAAAATGAAATACTAAAGAGAATAATAGGATTCCTTTAACTTGATTTGGAATTCCTACCTTAAAGTCTTCTGAAGGTTCCACGATGCCATGGACACCATTCCTATCTTGTCCCTACAAAGGAAGAAAGTTTTTCTTTAGATGACGGGATTCGAGAGGTTGCTTGTGGTTCATAAAATGGGAAAGCTAAGGACATTGAAGGCTACCAAGATGAAATTTTTAAAATTGGAGGGCCAATCCTTATCCCTCACATACAAAATCTCTTCAATTTGCTTGATCCAAAGCGGGGCTTCCTAAACCCTGGATGTAAAACCTCATTGTTCCTATTTTAAAAATGGGGATAAAAACATTCCCTCTAATTATAGATGGGACCATTATGATTAGCCGATTTTAGCCAAACTTTATGGAATTATTTTGGAAAGAAGATTAACATTTGGCTAGAAAGTCCGGTAAAAGAGCTAAAAGAGCCAAAATGGGTTTAGGAGATATCATTCCAAAGCCCCGTGGACCTCTTGTTACCTTTACAGGATCATTGCGAGAGGAGTTCCGCAATACTAAAACCAATCTTTTGTTGTTTGTGGAAACTTTAGGAAAGCTTTGACATGGTTCCTAAGGAAAACCTTTGGAATAGGTTGGAAGAGATAAAATTTCCTGTCAAGTTGAGGGTTGCAAAGTAGGATGTATGGGAATGTTGCTACAAGTTAAAAACACGAGGGAGCTGAATGAGAGACCCTTTTATCGAGTCAAACGAGGTTGCATCCCCTTGTCCCCTACCCTTTGGCATATACATTGATAAGTTGCAGAGAATGCTTGGAAAAATAGGGTTATTATTAGAAGCCCTAATCTCCTTTGGTATAGTCATCAATGATACTTCTTGTCTTGTGATATCATTATTGTAGAAGTCCCCATGATCTTGAAAACCAACTAAGGATCCTCAAGTATTTTTTCTCCAATATGGGTATGACTATTAATCTTGATAAGACTAAAGGTCATGATTATTAAATCCAATGAATCCATATGATACCTTTGTATATGACAACAACAACTTGGAGGAAGTGACTTCCTTACAAATATTTTGGAATTTATATTCACCACAAACTCAATTGAAACTATAACATTTCAGAAAAGGATTGACCCAGGGGATGTAAAGCTTATGAAAACGAATTGTAAAATCGGTTTGATCTTCCAGTTGGGACAGAAGAAACTCCTCTTTGAGACTCTCTTATTACCATGACCATGGATGTGAAGACTAGGGCTGTAGTATCTCTCGTGAATCCACGAGAGAAAGAGATAGAGAAAATACAAAAGAATTGTATAACCTATAATAAGAAATTAAAGAGTAAAACACTATCCCATTCTCCTAAATGAAACATACCTCTCCCATTGAGAACATGGCAAAATAGATACCTAATGTATAAGAACAAGTTAAACAACATGGAGAGACAAGGAGGCTATTTAAAATTTACTTCCAAAGTCAGTCACTGCTCACCATCAACTCAGCGAGGGATGAAATAAAGATGCTTAATTCTTGTTGGCTTATTGATAGATGTGGAAGAAACCATTTTAGGTAAGATGCTATTAGCATCAAATCAAAATTTAAGGAAAAATGTGAATTTGTGATAAAAGAGTTAGAGGAAAAATAAAATTAAAGGAATGTGCCAGTATGTAATCAACCCTAATCTAGAAGATCAAAATTATCTATACTCTGTTTTGCAAGTCTAAAGAAAAATAAATTTTCAAGGCCAAGGCCAGCATTACTCCGAGCCCCATGGTGGCTGAGTTGGTCAATTCTTAAGGATGAAAGGTGTGTCACCTTTAGGCATAGAGTTAATGAAAATCTAACCGTTGTCCAGCTTCATACCCATATTGCATCTCACACCAAAATGTTGAAGTCACACTACCAACCTTCTAACCTCTTAACAAACAAAAGTATGGTGATCTTGGAAGATTCTCTTAATGATTTTCGAGCAGAGAAACAAAATTTTAAAGAATCACAGTAATCACTTACTCTGCGTCGATAGACCAATTAGGTTAGTGGGCCGTTAATCATCATCATCATCATCATCTACCACCATAAGTATGACTAAATTTATAATATTTATCACATGTTTTAATAGTAAATTATATATTTCTTTGTTGAATATTCACCTATATATTTATATGTATGATTTTTTCCGAATTTAGAAATGATGCCTAGAGAATACTATATCTAGGTATGTTATTTGAATCCTTAAAAAAAACCTTGATAAAGAGTTTTTATCTATGGAGAGAGTTGGTTGCTTACGAAGCTATAGTTCCAATTGAACCCTTATTACTTTCCAATCCATTAGTATTATTTTTAGTTTGGTTATTTGTGGATCTAGAAATCAAGATTAATGTTTTCAATAATAATAATAGTAATAATAATACTCTAATTTTAAGGTCATGGGAAAACCAAACACCAAAATTGATGTATGAGAACCCCCCTTGTTTGGACATTTGTGAGCCCCTCTGAGCATCCATTTGAGGTATACATACCCTACCTAACTCACCCTACCCTCTCTGGATTTGAACTTGTAACAATACTTAGAAGAAAACCCATATTCTTGATATATATTTACATATCTGTACACAACGAACTTCTTATTCCTTTAATTTTTTAAATTAGGAAATGAACTCATCTAACATTATTTTATATATCAAAATTAATCACTAATGATAAAATCTAAAATACTGCCTAAAAGAGTTTGGTGGACTAAATTAGATAGAAAGCAAAATAAAATGAGGGGTATTGATACTTAACTCTGTGAGAGAGCGTTTTGACAAAACTTTATTTTCTAACTTTGTAAAATCAATCAAATTGAAATATATGTTCTTTGATATCAAAATCAAAGATTAATAATGTAGAAAAAGAATACATTACTAAAAATAAAAAGAGTGTTAATATGATTAAGTATGTGCTTGTATACCAGGAGGTGTGGCAGTGGGAAGAGGAGCGACAAGTGGCTTCCACGCCAGGCAGCCAGCCAATGACATTATCAATTTGCTTACCCTGCCAGTTCACAGGGGTGGCCATTGCTCAGCTCTGCCCGATGGGAGGTCAGGCAGTGTGCGTCGTGATCTAAATGCGGCCAGTGCATTGAGCAAATTGATTTCGAGGTTTGTAGGATTGTTGTTGGTTTCGCTCTTTGCAGCATGGTTGCTGCGGTTGGAGGAAGCGAGTGTTACCTGAGTGACTGGGTGAAGCGTTCATGGTTTCATGTCACAGTACTGATGCAGAGATTGGCGTTTTGAATTATCAACACGTAAACACTATTACCTCATGCAAGGCAAAGGGAAGTTACCTCAGCCGAGTTGAGCGGTATGCTACAAAGGAGCGATAGCGGGGCCTCAGGCGCTCAGTCATTGCGCCGATCGCTTGAGCAAAGGGCTCGTGCGAGGGGAAAGCCACAACTTCTCCGTATTCGGCGGAGAAGGAGATTGGATTGTAACAATTTAGGTTCGGCGATTTAGAACCGTCATTCGGAGTTTACATAGTGGAGGAAGATCTGGGAGACCTATCTGACCATGTAGCTCGAACCAGCGGAGGATGGAAGTGTAGAGTGGGATGAATATCACACCTGGATTGATGGGCGCGTGCGGTTTACATCGACGGGGAGGGGCTTCATAAGCGGAGGAAGCATAGATATCCCCGATTCGCTGCGAAGGCAATGGCATGAGGGGTGGCAAGGAAGCGTTGGAGAATAGGCTGTGGTGAGTGACTGGCGTTTAGAATAAATGGCGGTGGTGATACCGCTGGGGAAACAAATGGAAGCAGAATTGGCGGCCGGAGGAGGACAAGTTCGAAGGTGGTGACATGCATGGTTTTCTTCCACAAGGAGAACCTGTCATTATTTACGTTTACGACTCACGAGAATACATAAGGCACGGGCGCGACCTCCGCAATGAACCAGGCATGATGTCTGATTCGATCCCACTCGGTGATTCCAGAAGCGTATGATCCCTCTGCTCGATTAATTGCTCCACGTTTGCGTTTACGTGCGGGAGACTGGCAGAGGCGGATTATGCAACTGCAACGGACGGCTGGCGCATGGTTTGGGTTTTATGTTAATGCACCTCCACTGGCGCTGTTCGGTTTCCAACCGGGGCGGTGCAATCAATCTTTGCCAATCTTTGGTTTCCCGATTAGGCATTTTAGCGTTCGGCCATTGACCAGCGCAGAAACTCATTGGGGTTTTGATAATGCAAACAGCGGGGATGCACTTTATTTAAAAAAAATATGATTAAGTATGTACATTAGCTACTTGACTTGCATGTACATACTTAATCATATTTTTTATTTAAAAAAAAAAAATATGATTAAGTATGTACATGCTTTAATGGATTAATATAATTCTTGTGCGGAGTAAATTTGTTTAAACTTAATTTTTTTTATTAACATTTTTAATGAAAAATTTGTTTAAACTTAAATTTTTTTATTAATTTTTTTAATAAAAAATATTTTTTTAATAAAAAATATTTTTTTACTAATATTTTTAAATATGTAATTATTTTTATTAATTTTTTTATTTAATTATAACAAACAAATTTCAAATTTTTCTATATATAAAAGTTACCATTACATTGACACTTTCCTTTTTATTGTATTTAAAATTAAAAATTTAGTGATTTAATTTTTTTAAATATTTTTAAAATTTACTAATACATTGACACTTTCCTTTTTATTGTATTTAAAATTAAAAATTTAGTGATTAAAATTTTTAAAATATTTTTAAATTTACCATTACATTGACACTTTCTTTTTTATTGTATTTAAAATTTAAAATTTAGTGATTTAAATTTTTTAAATATTTTTAAAATTTTAGTAAATGATAGTTTTAAAAACAATATTTTTTTATGAAGGTTATATATGTATGTTATTAATTTAGTGAAATTTTTTCGTCATAAATAAAATTTTAAAGTAAATTAAGTAATTTTTTAAATTTTTTAAAGTTTCATACATCAAAGTTGGTTTTAATTCTTCTTCACAACGATAAAAAAAAATATTAAATTTTATATAAAAAAAAAATCAATGTTTATAAAAATATGTAAAATAATAAGAATTATATATATATAATATTTTTTCTCATATAAAATTAATTTTTTTTTTTTAAGTTAATTTCAATTATTAAAAAAATATTGAATTTTATATATAAAAGAATTTGTAAATTTTGTTTATTATAAAATTTATAAAATAATGGAAAATCACTTTAGTTTTCATTTTAAGTATAAGAACTATCTTATATGTTTATTGTGATTTTAAGGAGAATGTATGGTGTGATAAAGAATTAGGGATACAAGAAAATTAATATATTACAAGGTGGTGGTTAACTCTAATCTTGAAGATCAAAAGTATCTCTTTGTTTTGTTAACTCTAAGAGAATCAATATTGCTGAAATAAGAACTAATTCTCATGAGGTGCATAGTGAAACTCGGCCTTACCAAATCCCCAAAACACCATGGCAAGAAACCTTCCTAACCTTATAAGTCATCAAAACTTTGATATTGAAATGTTTCTCTTAATGCTTTTGAAGCATCCAAATAATATGTTAAGTAAATCCAAGTAATCTCTTACTTTTCTCAAGGTTTAATAGACCAATTTGAATCTCAACGAAAATTAATCATCATCATTATCATAATGTTTGGACAAATAATTATTTAAAAAAACATTATATAGAAAAAAATGTATTTTTTTTTTCACATTCTATCCATTCAAAAAAATTCTATCCATCCAAAAAAATTTAAAGTTGAATTTCTACATTTATTTTGTTAAAAAAATAGATCCCAAAAGTAAAACTTAAAAGTGAAATAAATGTAACATAATCGCATTCCATCCTCTAAGTTAAAAATGCCCCCAAAAAAGTTTAAAATGACACTCATGTAAATAAATGATTGGTCCCTTGCCTAAATGTTTAAGCTTAGAGAAAGGGAATTTTGGTGAAAAAACAATTTTCTTAAAGTGTTTTACAATTTCAGAAATAAAATTGTTAGATACCAAACCTCTCGAATTTTAAGATGCCTTCCTTAAACTAATAAAAATATGTATGCAAATGGTATGAAAAAAATGGCTTACAAGAGAAAACTTTCGCATGTTAAGTGTCATGGAGTGTAAAGATTACATTTATTTTTATTTTATAGTATAAACTTTTGATTTAAAAAACAACTTCCTTAAAGCCTTTTACAATTTAAGAAATAAAATTGTTAGATACTAAACCTCTCGAATTTTAAGATGGCTTCCTTAAACGAATAAAAATATGTATGCACATGGTATGAAAAAAAGTTTATAAAATACAAGTTTTGTATATTAAGTGTTATTGAGTGTAAAGATTATATTTTTTTAATTTTATAGTAATAATAATAATAATATTTTATTTTTAAGGTCACGGTCAAGTCACATCAAATTGTTGTATGAGAGTTTGTGGGATAAGGGATCTCTCTCCGTCCAATGATTTGATTGGTAAAGTTTACGGAGGTATACATACCCTACCTCCCCTATAAATTTGAACTTGCGACCTCTTAAAAGGAAACATGGGTTCTTAACCATTAGGGCCACTCTTAAATAAATAGAAAAAAACCACATAATCAAAATAGTACCAAAAGAAAAAATCACATATTAATTTACTATGAGAATCATCTTTACATAAGGAAACAAGTCATCACAACCCTTGGGATGAACCCATGACATTCTACCTAGATTCCAAATTTTTTGATAATGAGTTCCTATCTACCATTTCATTATTTATTTTAGGAAGATTCTATACCTTGTTTATAAATAAGGTTAGCCAAATATATGAGAATCATCTTTGCATAATGCAACAAGGTGGATTTATGATATTCTATTTAGATTTCAAGTTTGTGATAATGGGTTCTTATCTATTATTTTTCTATTTTAATTTGTGATAATGTCTTTTACTCACTATTTTTCTATTTTATTTTAGGAGGTTTCTCTACTTTATTTATAAATAAGTTTAGCTAAATATACTCGTTGATCCGGATTATTTTAGACACAAAATGAGAGCGGAGATATAATAAAAAAATGTTCATAGATATATTAGATATCCAATAATATAACAGAGATATATCAACGATATAATCATAAACATAGATATACAATAATACACAATTTCTATTAATGACTTAAATGTACAAAACTGTAGAAATATAGAGTGAAAGACTCAGTATAATGGTGACATCTTATCTCTAAGAAGAGATGTGACGGCGATGCTTATTCACAAGAATATCGTTGTTACAATGAGACTCCAAAGGCCTTTTTTAACATAAATAAAATCCAAAACCCTAACCCCGGAAGATGAAAAAACAACAGTTTTGTGGACCCCGTTTTGGGTAGTTTCGTGTATCAACTTCTCGGGGGCGTAACTTTCGCATACAATCTCTGTTTGGGGCGCACGATAGTTTGTTGGAAATGTATTGATGAGGAGCTTCATTTCAAAATCTCAATCATGCCTTTGAAAATCACTGAGATGTCTGATCATGAAAAAGTGTCGTTTAGGCCCTCAAAATGGCCCCAAAAGTTTAGGACCCAAAAGTTTGCTAAAAATAATAAATTGTCAACAAACTATTTTGAGCCACTTGGAATAGGTGGGTAGCCACCAATATCCACCTGGATCACTCATCGATATATTGTAGTGGCAAGGGAGAAATTATAGTTTCTTATTCCTCAATTGAAAAGATGGAAATGTCTACCTTCAGAGTCTTGAGAGTGGAGAAAGTAGATAAAAAGGACTACAAAAGTAAGGCCCCTTCTCATAATGCAAATCCTACCCTATAATAACAACTAGTGAAAATGTTTATGTCTATCTCTACCTTCTAAAATTGCATAATAATATGTTATTTAACGTTTTGATTCCAAACAAAGTTAATCATTGATTAAATCCATAACTAAAAGAATCACATATTAAATTGGCAATTCAACATTTATATGAGCATGCTAATATCTTCTCACATAGTTTCAATGTTGTGGCTTAGTCATGCTAACTTAAATTTCAATTTTACTTAACTTTATTGCACTACTTAAAAAAATAACTCATTGTCACAAATATCACAAATATGCACAACTCAATTTTAAGCTAGTTCATTAACATGGATGGAGAATTCATTAAATGATTATAAACTAATCCTAACAATCACCATTTTATTTCTCTCTACTTTTTCCGAATCCCCAAATATTTTTTTTTCCAATTAATTCTGCAAATATTTTACAGATTAATTTTTAAAAATATATAATTTTTAACAATGTCTAATTATCTAAATAATATATTTTTTTCATAACCTAATAACTGGATATAAAAAAATATTTTTTTATATAATTTCTTGATTATATTAATTATATTTTAAAATATTAATACCACGAATAAAGAACAAAGTAAGCATGCAATTAAAAAGTGGATATGTGGATATTTATATTTGAGAAGCTTTATTCTATAAAATAATCTTCAATGACACACGAAGACATTTACAACCTTTCCCACTTTTCTCTTACAAAACTCACTAGAGAGGCTTCCGATATATGGAATATATAGCATAGGTATGGTACGAAAGGTAGTTGGAAAATAATGCACTATAAGGCTTCCAATATATTAATATAACATAGGCATGGTACGAAAGGTAGTTTGTTGGAAAATAATTCACAAATATTATGTATAATATAATAAAATAAAAATAATATATATATATATATATTTTCAATTCTTCATTAAAAAAAATTTTTTTTATGACTTTTTGTAGTAGAGAAAGACATTTACTCTAATATTACCTTATCCCCCATCCTCATAGGGTGAGGGTATGTTAATATTAAAGTAAATGTAGGGTATAGCTGGGAGTATGGTAATATTAGAGTAAATGTTATTATATTTACCCTAATATTGCTGAATAACATTTACCCTAATGTTGCCTCACCTCTCATCTGAGGGTGGAGGGGTGGATAATATTAGAGTAAATGTAATAACATTTACTCTAATATTGCCCCAACTCCCACCTACATATATGAGGGTGGGGGGGTTCGACAATATTAGAGTAACATGAGGGTTGGGGGGTGAGGCAATATTAGAGTAAATGTTATTACATTTACTCTAATATTTCCCCACCCCCCCGCCACCCTCATATATGTGGGTGGGAGGGTGCGGAAATATTAGAGTAAATGTAAGAGGGTGGGGCAATATTAGAGTAAATGTTATTACATTTACTCTAATA
>SNQJ01S0189130.1:3047-16797 GCA_010110895.2 Picea sitchensis | reverse complement strand
TCTCTTTTGAGTGTTTTTCAGACTCTATAATCATGAAAAACCTTTGAGTTTTCTTTCTTTGGACTCATAAAACAAACATTGAAAGGCCCATATGGGACCTGAGTTTTCTTTAAGTGTTTTTCAGACTCTCTAAACATGAAAAAACCATGAGTTTTCTTTCTTTGGACTCGTTAAATAAACATCGAAAGACCGTCAAAGGGATCGAACCACTCCTTCTTAGGGTTTGTTAAAAATAATTCGAGGGACTCGTCCGAAGGATGAGCTTATATCAACAAGCATATGTTATGCTCCTCAAGCTTGCGTAAAAATAAAGAGGTACTCGCTAGAAATGGTGGGGGAAAATTTGGGAAAAGGGATATGTTTCATCTTCGTATTGATTGGCAGTAAGTGTCACTCTTGAACATGACACCCCCTATTCATCATTTGAAGCCGGTTTGGGAAATCCATTTGTCTCTCATTCGATTTGCTACAAGGTTATTCCCTGTGTCGTCTTTGAGTCAATGCTGCCAAATCAATGGTTGTGTCGTTCATATGTTCAAGAGAAGTCCATCTGAAACCTATATTGAGTCGGCCATCTGCAGTTATCCATTCTCTCCGTGTCGGCCTTCCCTGTGTCAAGTCCAATTCACATCATACTTTGTTTCACCTTCAAAATCTGTTACTCATTTCGTGTCATTGATGGGGGATACATCAAGGCCCTCCTGTGACAAGTTTTGTTCCGTCGACTTCAGCTCATTATCCAGAATCAAGACTTAGAAATTATTTGGTACCTTGGAGCTTGCATGCCTCAATGGCAGGTTTCCTCGCTTTCGACAGTGGGTTTACATCATTGACCCTTGATCAAAAGATTCCATCGGATGTTCGACTTCAACTCATTCATTCACACTCGATGGATTGTACCATGGTACCTTGGGAGTCATTGACATCATTGGTGATTTCCCTCGCACTTGTTAATGGTTACATTAATGACCGGTAATGAAGTGGTTTCTTCCATGTTCGACTTCAACACATGTAATCACATGGTTAGATTCGTACTTTGGGCGACGAATTTGAAGACCCTAGTTATCATCCTTGTGATCCAAGTTGTAATGGAGTATGTATAATTTGTGACACGTAGATCCACTATGTATGTTTCGTGGCTATGTCGTCTTGATTTGCAATTTCTCGCATAGATCCACAGTGTATTCCGGTGGCTATGCTATATTTTGACGGCATGGATCCATAGTGTATGATTGGTGCCCATGACCCATGTCTTTAATGTCATCAGTCTGTGATCTGAGTATGGGAATGCTTACCTCAGAATTGGTATATATGATATTTTGCAGATGCTTGGTTGTTCGCAGGTTTCCAATTAGATGTGCTCCTGGTTCTCGACACACACATACAACTTACAAAGTCTATCGGCTGTCACTGGTTCCAACCTCATACTTTGGGGGGCATTCTGTTACCCATGATTTTGGTCATCATGATGATGTATTGATGATGGTGTACTCAGGCTCTTCATTAGAACTTTCTCCTGAGAAAAGTTACTTTCATCTCTTTCCTGAAATCACATTTTTTGAGGAATGTTCGCAGGCTGCTAGTATATTTACCTGCGAGAATGCATGATTCTCACAGGCTGCTTTAAGCTAGGGTGCAAGAAGTTCACACTGTGTTGAACTTCTAGGGTGCGAACTCTTTCTTAAACAAGGAAAAAGATGAATTCTCGAAGCTTCTAGAAGGGAATCTTCTAGAAGGATGAGATGGCATTAGAATGGTTATCTAAATACTGGATTCCCTGATATTTTGGGATCATTCTTATCCAAGTAACTAATCCATTCTCTCCTATATATTGAGTGAATTCTCATGGAAAAGGTTAAGCAAGGAGGAGAAGCAAACAAACAAGAGATTCATTGGAGAATTAGTGTAAAGGATTGTGTGAAGGACTGATGCTACAACAACTAAGAACTCCAACAAGTTTATCAAAGGTGGTTGATCTTCTTCATGTAAGTGAGCAAGTATGTGTTTCAGAGTCAAGGGCCATAGAAAGGAAGTTTGAAACATCAAGGATCAGGTTGTAATCTTTATTTTCCATCAATATGATACAGTAATATGTCCCTTTCCCATAAAGCTATTTCCACTTTATTGTATAACTCCTTGATCATATACATAGATGGACTGTTGAATAGATTGTGCTTTCTTCACTTTGGTTGGTTTGTGTTGTCTTGGTCTTGATTCCACAAGGGCACTAGAGCGAAGCAAGAGAAACAAAGACCATAGGAAGCGATTATAAGGTATGTAACTTGTTCTTGCCTCCTAGTTCATTCAATAGTCGAAATCTAGGGAAAGAGTATTATTCTGTCTTGCTTTGTTCCATATCCAGGTGGATCTAGGGAGATCGGTTTGTGTCCACACTTACGGATTTATCCAATAACACTCCTACTTACCATTTATCTACGATCTTGACTCTTCCATCAAACTGCCTGTCTTCTTGGGGAAGTCTGCTATTAAGTCGCCATAGGAGGGTGGGGGGCTAGTACCTCACATTCACGTACTTCCAAGGCATGGAAGGATTTTTATTGGTCTCGTGGGTTAGTCACAAATATTTCTCCTATAAAAACCAGAAGCGCGTGGAAAAAAATTGTTTCTAGTTCAATTTTAGATACACACACTTATTCTACATCAGAAGGGGGGGCACTTGGAGAAGTGAAATCCCTAGTGCAGGAAATTTAATGATCCATCTCTCTCTCAACCTCAGAGGGATTGGAGGCACCCAAATACTAGCCTTTGTATGAAGAGTTCTAGAAAAAACTTGTCCGGACATAGTCTGTTTACAAGAAACCCATGTTCAATCTGAAAAAGCTAGGTTGTTTATGAGTACACTTCAGCCTTGCTGGTTTTGTTGCACTGTTAGGTCTATGGGAACATCTAGTGGCTTGCTTGTAGCATGGGATCCAAATGATTTTGAATTAAACGCCTTTATTACCCGTGGTGGAATCCTTCTGACAGGTTTCATTATTGCAAGCAAAAGGGAGTTATCGATATTAAATGTCTATGGGCCTTGCATAGAGTGAAAGGAATTTTGGAATAAGGTGTCAGACTCAGGAATTCTAACTAAAAAAAATCTCATCATTGTCGGGGACCTTAATGTGACCCTATTTTTGGAGGAAGTTTGGGGAGGAAATATCAATCTGGCTCACTCTACTGGATTCTATAAGTATTTTTTCTAAGCGAATCATCTTATAGATCTGGCTCCGGATAAATTGATTCCCACTGTTGATATTATGGTAGTTGCGGGAGGTATTTACCTCCACATGTAAACTTGACAAGGATATAATACTCTAGGAAGAAAGAAGAAACCCTAATGAGTTGGCTAATAACCCTAGAAGACTTGTCGGCTCAAGACGATAATTTATATTAGGTTATTAGCCTCCAAGAGAAGAAGTTGGCCAGAAATAATAATATATACTGAACAAACAGATACCCAGGATGATAAGTCGACCCAAGAAGTTAGCCAAAATTAGTATAAACATAGGAGGCCAATTCTCATTCTGGCAGTCAGTCTCAGAATTGTAGAGCAACACTTGTGCACACTACAGTTGCCCAGTTTCTACGCAGGTTTGGAGGAGAGCTACCGTTGTAGCTGCTATAGCTAGCAGTTATGCTTGGATTATCTCTTGGCTAGGTTTTGGACTATCTGATCAACTCTTTTTATTGCGCTATCCTTGGGGAAAGGTGCGCTACCCTTTGTTTGGCTATCTAGCCTAGGGTTTGCTTCCGGAGTGATTCTCTGTCAAGGTTAAGGTGCTCAAAGGGTGGATTCGACATATGGTTGGGTGACAATAGAGATATTGTCAATGGTAAAATGAGAACATCCATTAAATTATAATAGGTTATGGGACCACACCTCCTTCATTTAGTCTAAACGCTAGAAGGAAACATAGCCGCTAAGATATTGAGCTCGCTGAGGAACTGCCGCTAGGTTTACTAGCAAAAGCAACTTCCAAGACACTGCCACTAGGGTTACTAGCAGGAGCAGTTACAGAAACCCTAATCCTCTTGTTGAGGCACCTTAAGTGAAGGGATTGACCTAATCTCCGGACAGATCAATGCGCTCTAGCCTAGCACATCTCCTGGTACTCTCAGTAAGCTAAGACGTCAAGTTTGAGTTTGTGGTCAAATCTAGGGTTTGACCAAGTCAAAGCAACCATGACTTATTCTATGAATTCAGAGAACAAGTTAGATGGAGCCTCTAACTTAAGAGCGTGGAAGACAAGGATTGATCTCATCCTTGCCAAGAATAAAGTGCAGGATATCGTGAAAGGAAAGATCGTGAAACTAGAGTTTGAAGAAGGGAAAGAGAAGGAACTGCAGAATGTTGCAACTATGGAGAAGTTCAAAGATGGTGACATCAATGCCATGAGTATCATAGTGGATTATATCAAAGACCACTTGATATCCTACATCTCCCATCTTGACTCATCAAAGAAGATGTACGATGCCCTAATAAGCCTCTTCTCAGTCAGAAACATTGGACAAGTAATGAGTCCTTAGAATGAGCTCCGTGACATGAAGATGAATGATGATGACAATATAACATCATACTTTGTGAGAATTTCTCAGTTAAGAGATCAACTACAAGCTATTGAAGAGATCATCTCAGAGAAGGAGTTGGTAAACATAGTACTCAATGTTAGAAAAACAGGACCGCGGAGCAATAAAATAAAACAAATGCGGAAACAAAACACAGAATATACACAATACAAGAGAGACACAGATTTACATGGTTCACCCAGTGTGGTCTACATCCACTAGATAAATTGCCAGGTCCTTCCTTTATTATTATCCAACAAATGAAGGGATACAACCTACGGAAAAACCTGTTGTAACTTCCTTTTCTTTCTCTCACAGTCTCCTCTCTCAGAATACAATACTCGCCATAATGCATAACCGCAATACATTTCCCTCATAACAGAAGGTTGCCTTCTAGGGAAAAAAACCCTAACATAATTTCTACCATTAGATCTACGACCTTATAATGAACGGTCTAGATTTACAATGAAATTACAATATACATTTACAAAGCAATTTTTCCTTTGGGGGCTTCACCCCAGAACCCCCATTGGGGGACACTGCCCTCGAACCCCCACCGGGGGCCCGCTTGCCCCCGAACCCCCCAGCCGGGGGGATAGGCCCCCAGGACCCCACAAAGAGGGTACCCCCCCTCTGCACTCCCCCACGTGGAAGAGTGTACATACTTCTGGGGTGTAAAGTCTTCATGGGGTATAAACATGGCTGAAAGCAAGGACCTCTGAATCAAGAACATAACCAGGCTCCACAACCAACACTCAATGGTCTTCCCAAGACGTGGGATGCATTTGACGCAAGCATGAACACAAGAAAGGAGTATTCAACATTTGAAGAACTTTGGACTTGTTGTTCTCAAGAGGAATCAAGGATCAGTGCAAAAGAGAAACCCCAAAAGAAGTACGATGATCAAGCCTTCACAACAAGATTCAAGAACTTCAGGAACAAAAGGAAGTTTGGTTCAAGGAGGAAGCCAAATCAAGAGAAAGACATTTCAAAAGTACAATGCTTCAACTGTCAAAAGTATGGTCACTACAAGAATCATTGTCCCGAGCTAAAGAAAAGGAAGGAGAAATACGAAGCATCAATTGCCGAACAAAATGAACCTACAAAGAAGACTAAGTAGGATGGAAGAGACTTCTTCTTCTAAAGGTAACAAAACTCTTCTTATTTCTTGTACATATCTTGTTTGCTTCGTCTCTGTACATATCTTGTATATCTATCTCTTGGAAGATAATGTGTTCCAAGAAGAACTATACCTTTGGAAGAACAACAAGATAAGAATGGATACCATTAGATAATACAAATGAAAGGATGAAATACAAATCATGTGGAAGCTATTGCAAGATAAGATGAATCAATCATGAAGAGACTTAGAAGAATCAAAGACAGAAAGAAGTTAGCAATCGAGAGGAAATTGGAAAAATACTTATGACGTTTTGTAGAAGACAACAAGATGGAAGTGTGGACTCTGTTAGACAAGAGAGCCAATTATATATTATAGAAGACAATAAGGATGCAGATGGAAGCGTGGACAATAAGGATTGCACTCATACATGAAACAAGAATTAAGAGGGAGCCAATAATTGGCTCCCTCCTAATTATATATTGCTGAAGACAATAAGGATTGTACTCATACATGAAACAAGAATTAGGAGGGAGCCAATCCTATGATCCATTGAAAATGATGAAGTATATATCCATGATAGTAGCCATGAAAGACAACACGTATTCTTCAAATAGAAGCCTTAAAGTATCCTTGGTTTTCCATCCACATCCGTGATCATATGATGGAATCTTTAGGGCATGGAATCTATAAGAAACTCCATGGACCCGAGAACTAAAGAAACACATGAAGATTCCAAGAAAGAAAGAGAAGCCAAAAAAACCAGTCATTGTATCAAGAATCACAAGATTTCCAGCCTGATATAAACTCAATAAAAGAAATCAAGCAGAGGAACTGAAAGTCGTGATGAAGAACAGTGTCTGGAAGACTTATGAATGAAAGCATTGCGAGATCCAAAACTAGAGGTTCTCCTAGATGGAGGGAGAAGAATATGATGATTACTTGTTCCAGTAAACCAGACTTATCTCTACATGAGTCATTATATCATTCACAACATCCATGAGTTGGAGTTATACATCAGATGAATGCAAAGAATTTTCTCCAGAGAAATTGAATAAAGAGCATATGAAGAGCAATCTCAAGACTTTGAGGCATACTAGAAAGAAACCCTTGTATGCAGATAGAAGAAGATAACTTGGTGGAGAACCTCCAATGCATAGCATAAGCGTGGTGAAGATTTCCTATAACATCAAGATGATTACTCAGTGGATCAGATTTCATGATGACATAAGAAGTGCCACATGGATATGTTCTAGTTTTCCAACAATGATATACTCTATTGTTCAAGAGCTACATGAAGCCTTCACAAAAAATCAGTGTTCCAGACTAAAGTACATTTAAAATCAAGCATTACATTATCTGTGATGAAGTCCATAAAGGAGAAAGTGGTTCTCCAATACATATATCCACATATGAGCAAATAAGTAGACATTTTGGTAAAGCTTCTATCCAAGATGAAAGAGTTTGCGTACTCTAGCTGGAGCTCGTGGAGACGACTTCCTTATTGAAAAAGGAAGAGATGAATCCTAGGTTGGGAGGGAGCACTGAAAATATTATTGAGGAAATTAATTTTCAAGATTGAAAAATAGTCCATCTTGGATACATGCTTTCTTGTTCAGAAAGTGGATTGAGATTTCCGATGGACAACAATTTCCCATTGTGGTTAACATGGGAAATGGTCCAGATTGCTGATGTATCATAGAAAACGACTTCCCATTGTGGTTAACATGGGGAGTGGTCTAGGGTAGTCTCTCTTCTTGAAGGTTACTCAAGAAGACTATCCCACCTTGTCGGACAACGATTTCTCATTGTGGTTAACATGAGGAATGGTCTGTTTTGGAGGTTGATACATGACAATCTTTTCCTCTTGTGGTTAATAGAGGAAATGGTCTAGAAAGTCATTCCTTAGGGTTTATACATTCTCTATAGGGTAAACTTTGATTAGTGTATGAGGAATGGCCCAGGGTGGGGAATGTTCCAGGCTCAACAATCAGGGACATGCATTCCTTAGAGTTTATACATTCTCTCCAGGGTGCACTTTGATTATTGTATGAAGAATGGCCCAGGGTGGCGAATGGTCCAGGTTCAGAAGACAGGAAAATTATTCTTCCTTGCTTGAGAAGAATAGTCCAGATATCTCATTGTTATACTCTGAGGTCATATATTCTTTCAGATCTCACAGATGTGAGTGAAATATTGGCCCAGATGATTCAGTTTATATCATAACATTGTTTTTGTGTAGGTTGGTATCAGATGATTGTTATGAAGACCGTATGACAGTAGATGTATACTACTGTGGTGGATGTGTTCCACTGTTCATGACTATATGTTGCTGATCAAGTACTTGTGTGTTACTTACTGTGGTAGTGTACCACTGGATTGTAGTTATGTACTACTATGGATAGACACAATTGTGTTCTATTTTGTTCTGATTGCCTTGAAGACTATCAACAGTTTATTTTAAGTAATTATTAGCCAAATGAATGATGAACAAAGATTTTCCAGACAAAAAATAGTTCAGAACATTTAATCTTCTAGATTAGAATAATGGCTCTTGTATCACTCTATGGAGTGAGCATCATGTCTGATTACTCCGATAGAGTATGGTTTCGAGAGATGATGCAGTTGATGATGATGATGGTGCTCATGATCTAGTCTATATAACTATGTTGATGCTACCAGGTGAATGGTATGTTTTGTGCTCAAGACGATTACCTGTAATACCTCCCTAGCTAGGAGGGAGTGTTGATATTATGGTAGATGCGGGAGGTATTTACCTCCATGTGTAAACCTGACAAGGATAGAATACTCTGGGAAGCAAGAAGAAACCCTAATGAGTTGGCTAATAAACCTAGAAGACTTGTTGGCTCAAGAAGATAATTTATATTAGGTTATTAGCCTCCAAGAGAAGAAGTCAGCCAGAAATAATAATATATACTGAACAGACAGATACCCAGAATGAGAAGTCGACCCAGGCAGTTAGCCATAATTAGTATAAATACAGGAGGCCAATTCTCATTCTGGTAGGTAGTCTCATAATTGTAGAGAAACATTTGTGTGCACTACAGTTTCCCAGTTTCTACACAGGTTTGGAGGAGAGCTGTCGTTGCAGCTATTGCTGCTAGTAGTTACACTTGGACTATCTCTTGGTTAGGGTTTGAACTATCTGATCATCTCTTTGTGATGCACTATCCTTGGGGAAAGGTGCACTACCCTTTGTTTGGCTATCTAGCCTAGGGTTTGCTTCCAGAGTGATTCTCTGTCAAGGTTAAGGTGCTCGGAGGGTGGCTTTGACCTATGGTTGGGTGACAATAGAGATATTGTCAATGGTAAAATGAGAACATCCATTATATTCTAACACCCACATGGAGAAATGGTCAATCCGGTGCGGCTTAGATATCAAAGACACTGGACAGATTTCTCATGGCAGAGGATTTACTTTTGGGGGTTGGCATTTATAGGTTGTGGGTTGAGTACCCTTACATCTCTGATCATTATATGATTCTTATTCAGTTAGAGATTCCTCCGACTTATAAAACCTTTCCTTTCAAACTCAATCCACATTGGCTTAAGGTATAGGATTTCGAGTTATTGGTTCAGGAAATTTGGAAACATCCAAAGTATAATGATGAGATAGATACTCGAAAAAGACTTCTCTGGAAATTAAAATATTTAAAGGAACAGACAAAACAATGGTAGAAACATAGATTGGAACTGTCAAATGCAACACTTAAGGAGCTGGAACATGATATTACCGTATTGTTACTAGAATCGATGGAAGTCGAGATCAAAAGGGAGAAGGAATCTGAATTAAAAGAAAAGGAGTTGAAGAGGAATAATCTGTTAAATGAGAAAGAATAATTATGGTGCCAGCGGAGCCGTTCCATTTGGATCAAATGTAGGGATCAAAATACAATTTTTTTTCACAATTTTGCCAACTTCAGGAGAAATAAAAAAATTATTTGGGAGATCACGAATGAAGCAGGTCAAATTTAGATTGGGCAGAAGAATATAAAGGCCATCACTACAAACTATTTCAAACACTTCTTCAAAGAAAACACAGATCTATCTATTGTGGATCAAGTTGGCGGAAAATTATCCTAGAATGATGACAGAGGCAGAAGCGAAGAACTTAGTTCTGCCGATAAGTTTGGAAGAATTAAGGAATGCATTATTGTTTTTTAAGTTCTATAAGAGCCGAGGCCCTGATGGCTGGACGGTAGAAGTTTTTGTCCACTTCTTTGATCTTGTAGGAGGAGATTTACTTAACATGGTTGGAGTGACGAGACAAAAAGGTAAGGTTTCGGGTGGCCTGAACTCGACTTTCATTGCATTAATTCCTAAAGTTAATAAGCCTCTGTCCTTTGGGGATTATAGGCCGATCTCCTTATGTAATCTATGATATAAAATAATATAAAAAATTATAGAAAATAGGATTAAGACTTTCTTATCCAGATCGATCTTGGAGGAGTAGCTTGGTTTTTTAAAGGGGTGCTATATATAGGATGCTATTGGAACTTTTTAGGAATGTATTCATAGCATAAGAAACAAGAAGTTAAAGGCATTAGTATTAAAACTGGATCTTCAAAAAGAATACGATTGTGTGAATTGGGATCTATTGCGGATGATACTTATCCAAGTTGGTTTGGGCACAAAAATGACAAACTAGATCATGAGTTGTGTGGACTCAACTAATTTTGCCATACTAATAAACATAGAGGCTACAGACTTATTTAAAGGTTGAAGAGGCTTGAGACAAGGCTGCCCATTGTCACCTTTACTCTTCATTCTGGTTATGGAGGGACTAAGAATTTTAATAAAGGAGAGTCAACAAGAAGGGAAGCTGACATGTATCCAGATCTCTAGAACAATCAAAATCCTCCATATCTTATTTTTTGATGACGTTATTATTATGTCCAAGGCTACTTTACAGGAATGGTGGGATATTGACAAGTTATTAAAATTGTTCTGTTCAACATCTGGTTTAATGATAAATATTACAAAATCAACCTTCCATCATGTAGGTTTATCGGAGCTAGAGTTATCTCCTTACAAATCATTATTCCCTTATAATTTTTCAGAACTGACAATCGACTTTAAATATCTTGGTTTTTACTTAAAGTTTGGTACTCAATGTATCGCGGATTGGTACTCGTTGATACAAAAAATGGAAAAGAAGACTAATAACTGGTGCTATTGTTGGTTATCCTTGGGGGGCAGACTCACTCTACTAAAAGATGTATTAGAGAGTCAACCGGTATATTAGTTTTCCCTAGTGGTTATTCCTAACTCTGTTTTGAATACATTGAGAAAAATAATGATAAAATTTCTTTGGAATGGGAATCATGACACAAAACACTTCCATCTCTTCAAATGGGAACTGATTTCATTACTGAAGCGCCATGGGGGATGGGGTCTTCGAAATCTCATGGACTTTAAATAGGCACTGGCTGCGCACTCACTCTGGAGGGTATTAACTAGCTCAAGTATCTGGCACATGGTTATAAAAGATAAGTATTTGCCTCACACTACTTTAATAAATTGGTTCAGATCACTTTCATTTCAGAAATGATCCACTTCAAGCATCTTGGGAGGTCTCATAAAATCTGTTCACCTAATCCTTTAGGATTAGAAGCTTGAAACCTGGTTTGGGCCATCTCATTGAACTCGGGGGAGATATGATACTTGGTATGGGGGATAAATCATTACTCTCTGAAAATTTGATCCATGCTCTCCACAACAAGCATATTTATTCATTGGCGTAGGCCCAAAGGAATGGAGACAGATCCTTCTTTTCCATCCTGTGGCTAAAGAGTAATGAAATAGGCCTTTTTGATGCATTATCTACAGAATGGGACATCTTTAGAAATGCCTTAATTGATTCGGGGGCATATATACAGGACCAAGAAGACTCCCTTATATGGACGGGTGGCGATATGTCTGTGGTAACAAGTGTTAATTTTTTTTATTGGGCTATACTATCAATAAAAGAATTGGTAACACTTGGTGGATGGAGAAGATCTATTTGGCAATGGAAATTGCAATTAAAAATTAAAATATTTATCTGGTTGGCAGTTGAAGGGAATATCCTCACATGGGATACTCTCCAAACCAAAGGAAGAGAAGGAATAGGTATGTGCTATTTATGAAAAACGAAATTAGAATCCATTGACCACTTGTTCATCCATTGTGCCTTCACAAAAGATGCTTGGGAAAAGATAATCATCACTGAAGGATTCAAACAAATATGGAATGGCATAAATTTGGAGAATTGCATCAAGAATTGGTTTGAAGATAAATCTGTTCCCTCGAACTTGGCGGCTTAGATTTGCTGGAATATATGGATCGAAAGGAATAAGGCTATTTTCGAGGGGAGCACTCCAATAGTACACGCAATTTACTATAGAACACTAACTCAACCAGGTGGTATTGAGGCAAAGAAGAAGGATAAACTTCCAAAAAACATGTTTTTACATATACAAAACAACACTACAATTGCTTATTTTGACAGGGCAACGCAACATGATGGTTCGTATTATGGAGCAGGTGGTGTATTAGAAATGCCTGATTACTCATGCATTAGATGGACCATCAATGGTGGACAAGGTACTAATACCAAAGCCGAGATTTTAGGTGCTTGGGCAATGATCAGGCTGGCATTACATCTCTCAATCAACCGTATTCAGTTAGTGGGGGATTCCAAAGTGGTGATTGCATGGTTGGAAAATAAAGGCAGTCTACAGGTCAGTGAAATTGAAGGATGGAAAGAAAGGATCAAGGACATGGTGAAATGCTTTGAATTTATATGTTTTGATCACATTCCCATGGAGTTCAATGTTGAAGCTGATTTTCTATCCAAACAAGCGCTTGGAGAGCTGGAAGGAGGCATTCTGTATTATCCTTGGAACAACAACAGAGCGGGGGAGAAAAATCTTATCAACATTTATTAGTTCTGCCTTTTGATATCATTTTTGTACAGTGATTGGATAGTTTCTTTTTCTTTGATGTATTGGATCGGTATTGTTTTTTTTTGCCGACCATTTTTAGATTAGTTTTATAGTATTGAGATGGTCGTTGGAACTACTCTTGATGAAGTCTACTTGCCATGTTGGGCAATGTTTTTTGATTGTATAAGGATACTTGACTGTGAAGCTCCTAATCCAGGTTATAGTGAATATCAGGTAAAAGTTATTTTGGTGAAGACTGAGATGTAAAACAATTATATTTTCATAATATAATGAGACAATTTTTCTATTGAAAACAAAGGTAGGCATTGCAATTACTTTTTTGCATTAAAATAATTGAAATGACCTATTAGGTGTTTTGGGTAAATACTTTGTTACACTAAAACATCATTAAAAAGAAATTTCTTGCAATCAGGGTTGAGAATATTAAAATAATGACTTATTTATTTTAATATTATCAACCCTAACTGTAAGAAATTAGGGTTGACTTAGTCAATTGGGCTTAGCTTGGATGGTTGCGAAGAATGTTGTTATTCTCTCCACCCGGGTTCAATTCCCATAAATGACATGATAAACTCATAATGTGTATTATTGTAATGGCTTCGAGCCTATATGTATTGGAAAGTTTCGTTTGATTCAAAATTGAATAGCAAGGAAAGATCTTCATGTTTATCTTTAGGTATGTGTGCAATGCCTAAAAATCCTTCAAGAGAAAAGGTTTTTGTTATTTTTGGTATCAAAGCCTTCTATCTTGTACCGTTTGATACACTATCATCTCATTCTTGGATTAATTCTAATTATTTATTTTATTTAATATGATAATGTGATACTTGTTATATTGTCATCACTCAAAAATTGATTAAACCTCTAACTTCACGTATTTGTGTCTCACTGATTTGGGATTGAGTTTGAATTGTTTATACTTCTTAATAAATGGACTTAAGTGAACATATGTTGTTTGTAATGATGGGAAGAACACTTCTCCAAAATTTATATGAAAAAAGATAGATAGGTTGTCATCCCATTTGTCTAACAAAATTTTGAATGTTGGATTTACCATATATTTCTACTAAATAATCTCTCTCTCTCTCTC
>SNQJ01S0189129.1:0-18263 GCA_010110895.2 Picea sitchensis | reverse complement strand
ATTCCGGACCCCCCTTGGTTGTCTGTCTTTAATCAAAGGGGGGGGGTCCGAAATGATTCTTCCTTACGTTGGGCCCCTTGTTACATGTGTCATCGCCCTATTGGTTCATGAGTCCCATCCTCCACATGCTGTCTGACACCCCGTCGCCCCTGGACGTCATCCTCCACTAACTCCACTTGTCCCACTTGCCCCCGGGTCTAAGTCCCATCCCCATAACTTCCGTCAGTCCACGTTGTCAGTACTATAACCCCCCTTCATTCATGGACGACCTCCTTTGATGACTTTCACCCCCAATCACCAACCTCCACGTCAGTCGTCCGTATACTATGGTCACCGTCACCTGCCACATCACCTCAAGTGGCCCGTTGTCCATTAATAACTGGGTAATACGTCCATTGTCATGCTGACCGTTTTCTCGCGTCCGACCGACCCAGTTTTAAATAAAAACACCGTTGTGCCCATTTACACTCTTTATTCATCCCCCGCGCCAGAACCATCCATCGCACCAGAGAACATATCCACCGTTTTCCCATTGTCTCCCAGTCGTTTTCCTTCACCACCAGTAGACCCCACTAACGTTGTTTGTTGCAGGTACAGTTGTTGAGATGGCGTCTAAAACAAAGCAAACGGAAGAGGAAGAAAATCCGTTCGTTCCCCCTCCGGTGGACCTGGATAAAATTCCCCTGGTCGACAAGGACCGGTTGATAGCTGACACTATATGCAGTTTCGACTTCGTAGATTTGCAGTCATGGCTTCGGGAAGTCTTCTTGGACCAGAGTGACGAGATTGGGCTCTGTGAGTCCAATTTGCTCCTATATCTGTTCCCCCGAATCCGCCATTTCCCAGAATTCGCACTCAAATGCCAAGCCCACTACGTCCCTGACCAAAAAGCCATTATTTCTTCGTCGAGAGACGTCCTCTTTTTCATCACCCCAGAGGATATTGACCAAATTATGCAGATAACCCGCCCCAAATTTGCGTCACCTTTCAATCTGGAAATCCTCACCGAGCTTTATCAAAAGATGACCTTCCCACAAAGAGCTCAGATTTTCGAGCTATTTCTTCCCACTTCCGCTTCACTCCCGACCACCAGCCCCCCATATCCTTCTTCCTTATTTTCTGTCAAAGGGAATCAGGTTATTTCGGCTCTGTGTGCTCTCCTTGGATACTACTCTGATCAGTGGGTGGATGAGCCCATCCTGGGTTTTCTGTCCATCTTCTCCAACGATGAACAACCAACCACGCAGTTTGACTACAGCACTTTCCTGGCCCACAACATCCATGAACAATTTGTCAATTTCGCCACAGAGGGTATGTTCAGGTATTCATCTATTCTGGCTTACATGTTCGTCTACTTCCAAGCAGACAAGTTCAATTTCTCCATGCAGAAGATGGACGCCGACGGGAAGCCATAGCCAGTCATAGCGTGGACATGTCTTCTGAAATACAATTCCGCTGAATACAACTTCATGACATTCATTGACCAGTTTTACCACCCAGTGGTAAGTATGTTGAGTGGCATGCCTGAGCCACGGGTAAATGATGAAGTCCGGAGAATTTTGCACCTTTCAGACAATGCGAAGACAGGGGACTGGTACTTGTACCAAAATCACTCTGAGGTCCGAGTTTATGGGTGCGAGCTGGCACCATACAAGCTTCCGAGATACATACCGGTAAGAATTTTCACAATAAAATACATTAGACAAATTATGAATTCTGATGATATTCACTTTGTGTCTCTTAAAAAGAAGCAACAAATGCGGATTAAAGGGCAAATAGGCTCTTTCATCTGCAACAGTAGAGGTGCAGGTGATGAAGCAGACAAAATGTTGAGGGAAATGAAGTTCCTGCCAAGTTTCACTTGGCATTACGATCCTCACGGCATCATTTCTGATATGAGAGTCAAGAATAAGAATGCCCCCTATGCACATGAGCCCAGGCCGGAAATCGAAAGATTTGCTAATCAAGTAGAATGGGAGCCTGATACGTTGGTGGACGTGGAACCAACTGTCGGGATGGAAGGGCAGGCACCATCAACAAGTGCACCACCCGCGGCCACACCTCAGAATGCCAAGGAAAAGAGGCCCCGACAAGAATCATCTTCCCCGGTGACAGAAGTGTCTCCGGAGGAATTTAAATCACACGCCAAAAAGTCGAGGATAGCTCCAACTACAGGCACGACAGTAGAGCAAGAGATCACACCCACCTCAGTGACCACCACTGGGGCTAAGCAGCTCAGTTTTCCTTTTGGCTCCATTCAGCATAAGCAGGGGACAAAAGAATTCAAATCCTCAGATTCTCCATTGAATACTCCACCAAGTAGCACTCGGCCCAAATTGGGTATTTTTGAAAAATATGACATGATCAGAAAGAGGAACCAGTCTCTTACCAACAGCACCTATGCGCAGTTCCAGAAGCAATCATCCACGGCCCAGCATAGGCTCCTCTCAGCATTTGATACAGAGAAGGGGAGGATGCACATGGCATTCCTCCATGCACAAGTGCCTGATCCAAAGGTAATATCCGATTATAAGAGGTCCACGTTCGAATTTCAAGCCAAAGATGTACATCCAGCAGATCAGATGGATCTGCATAAGCAAACTGGGGAAATGATTTCCCACACTTTAGCCTGAGTTGCAACTTCTGCGTCAAAGTTTCGGATAGCTTTGAGCAATGCCCAGACCCAACTGAAGCTGGAAAAAATATCTTCCTTCGCGAAAGATAACAGGATAAAAACACTGGAGGAGATGGTCCTCAAGATAGGATACGATCCCGTGAACGTCAAGGCTGCTGAGGAGATGATCAAAAAGAAAAATGCTGACATAGCCGCTTTGAGAAAACAGCTGAAGCTCCCCCCAACAGAGGACCCACAGACCAAAGAAATAGCTGAAAGGGAAGGCGAAAAGGATGAAATGTTGAAATTAATCCTGGAGCAAAGTGCACAGCTAAAGGAGATGGAAGCATAGATGGAGAGACTTCTCAAGGAGAAAGAGCAGGCAAAGCCCATGGAAGGCATTCCATTGAGTGCTGTCCCAATCGCAACCACAATGGTGACAGCCGTTCCGTCTGCAACAACAGTTCCCCTTCCAGAAGGAGCTACTGACCTGGCCAAATCGATGGAAAGAATGAACCTGCAAGAGTCAGAAATCAGTAGGCTTAAGAAAGAATTGGAGAATCTCCAGGAGCTGAAGACTTCTTTTCAGACGAGTCTATCAAAGGAAAAGCAGGTGAATGAGCAGATAAGGAAGGAGCTGCAGCAGCTCCAGAAACAGACATTGGCCAGAAAGACCTTGGCCGAAGTCAAAGAAATTGTGTGGACTGATATCTCTAAGTCCATTAATGAAATCTGGCCAATGGTTCAGATCATGTTGGAACAGAATGAGTTGCTCGAAAGGAGCAAACAGGCCGTGGAGAAAATCAGAACTGAACTGGGCGACATGCCAGCCCAGGCCAATGAAATCATAAGGTTCCTAAATTCTAAGACACGGGAGGAACTCGAGGAGCTGAAAATCGAAGACAGGACAGAAACCATATTAGAAGTGAAAAGAGTCCTGACCAAAAGAGGTCTCATGCTGCAGCTAGAGGAGAAGATCCAAGTCATGGATCAAGGAGTGCAGAAGTTCTTCCACAAGATAGATGCTCTACAAAGGAAAGTCCTGCCTGGCATGAAGGTCATAAATGACAGATTGATGACGCTTCTCGATTATAAGAAAAGGTTGATCGAAGTGTCTAAGGACAGTTCCAAGTTCGCAAGAATACAAGAAAACATCACAGGAAGAGCCTTCATGGAGGCCTTGCAGTTGGATATCAGTATCCAACATGAAATTAAGCACATTTTCGTCGTCAAGCCTACATTTGCTGAGTACACAGACATGGACGAAGTGTACCGAAGATTGCGTAAAATCACAGTGCCAGGTCATATCAGATGGGAAGAACTGTGTGATCTACTAGATTAGTAGATGAGTTGTCACTTCCAGTCAGCTGTCCTGTCAGCAGAGGTGGCGAATGCGCCTCACCAACGGCCTACCCCTGAATTTCAGTATACAGTTGTGATGAATCATCAAAACAATTTTGCTTAGTTAAGTTAGTTTTTCTAAAAATAACATGAACACGTCCTTGTCAGTTATGACAGGAGCGTATAAATACTTATTTTTCCAATGTATTGGGGGTTGTTGATTTGCACACCCGATTGTTATCAAGTTGTAACGTTTTTGACGAGATCCACCATTAATAAAGAAGAGGCATTTTACAGGATTCTTGCGCATGTTTAACTGGTGATGTGATTTTCTTAGTTAAATGTTTTCTTGTTCTGTGATCATCTTGTTTTTCTATAACTAATTTGTACGAATAACGTTATGTTGCAGGATTTATCCCTGATACCCTGTTTCCGATTCTATAGATTTTAGTGTTCATCTTCTAATATCTTCAGTTAAGAGATTCTTAAGTGCTTGTTAATTGGAGTTATTTTCCTTATCTTTCTTCTGTCCATCACTTAAACTATTAAAGATCCAGTGAGCTTGTTATCTCGCCTTGTGAAATATTTCTTCAGTGTTTCTGGTTGCATCTTGGATTTTATTAAGTACAGACCCCATAGCCCAATGGATGTGTAATTTGTCTCAACCAACTTTGAAAACCTTTTACAACAAAACAAAACTCGTGCCTTTACCTAGCCTAATATATTTTAAATAAATCTACATCATACAGAGAGATCCCTCTCTGGAGCTGGAAGGGCTAGATTCCTAGCTCTAAAAGAGGTTGGTTAAGGTTACCTTAGTAAATTTCTTCTTTTTCAACCTCTAGGAAATTTACCGAGTGCTAACATAAATGGCGACTCCGCTGGGGAAGAACTAAAACTGACAATCTCGCGACTTCTTTCCCTTAAAGAAAGTTTGACTCTGAGAAGAAAGAAATGTTAGAGGTTGATTAACTCTGTACATATTATTTTCATTATCTCTCTTAGAACCTTTGTTCCTCTATGACTGTCCCTGCAGCAGTACAACCTAATATCGAGCCCGAATTAGTGAATCAAACTCATATTGCGTTGAACCTTTTTGACATAATCCTCCAAACTGCCAATAACCGGGAAGATCTCGAACGTTCGTGGGCGGCCATTGAACGTGACATAGTTACTCAGGAACAACTGGAAGCTAGGCGACGTCAACGTAGGAATCTTCCTTAGTGTGTTTTCAACATAAAATAAAATAATATATATATATATAAACCCAAAAAGAGTTCTGGCTCCTAAGAAGGTCCATACTCGATCTCATCCAGGTCCAAAACCCTCAGCAGCGGTAGATAATCTCGAGCAGTTGTTGAAACGAAAGGCCTTAGCCACCTGTTCAACGAGTCATTCTCCTCTCCACAGGTCTCCTTCTTTTTCCAGAAGACTAAGTGTCTTTCAAAACCCTGATTTTGATCTTATTGCGCCACGAAACCTTGGTAGAACACGGTCTGAAACCTTTGCTTCTAACCTCGTTTTTGATCCAACTGTGTTGCAACCCCGAACCCCCGAAGCCTTGTCTCCCACGACTAAGCTACGAATTAATACCTCTGCACCACACAACCCTTCATCACCCTCGTCTTCAGTCACTACCCCTCCTGCCACCCAGGCCGTCTTACCACCTCCTCCGCCCATCATGGCAGCTCGTTATGCTCCTTTGGTGCTGGCCGCACCACTGCATGCCATGCCCCAAGACTACTAGACTAGACTTCCACAGTTCGATGCGACTAGACCTTTAAACGCACAACAACATGTGGATAAAATGAACGACTACTTGGATTTGCAAGAGGTTGACGAAGTCGACGTTCAGATGAGGCTTTTCGCCCAGAGTCTGACAGGGGGCGTGAAGAAATGGTTCAAATCTTTACCTGCCGCATCAATCCCTGACCTTGTCGCGTTCCAAAGAAGTTTTCTGGATAGATGGGGGATAAAGAAAAACCCTCTTCAAATACTGTCAGAATACGAGAACATAAAAAGAAATCAAGGTGAAACTGTCCAAGATTACTATACCCGCTTCAACAATTTGTATAATGCAATCCCAACTGAAATTAAACCTCCCCCGGGTTTGGCATTAATTAAATTTCCTGATGGATTCGATGCTGACATGTCTTATCAATTAAGAGAAAGAGATGCTGCCACCCGTGAAGACATGCAGAAAATTGCTATTAGTGTGGAAGCTAATCTGTTGGCTAAACGGGCACGTCAAAGGACAGAAAGGAGAGTCATGATCAAAGAAGAGCCTTCTACATCCAACAATGACTCCAAATTAGATTCTGTGGTCCGAAGTTTGGAACTATTAATAGAAAGAACAAGTATTTCAGACAGAAATCCTCCAAGGGACAATGCACCTGCTCCCTAGATTCGAAATCCCAATTTTAGAAGAAACCCTCCTCAAATCAGGCAAAGGGATCCGAGAGACCAAAGAGATCAGAGAGATCCTAGGGATCAAAGAGAACAAAGAGATCCAGATCAACCGATCAGGCCCCCTCTATAGGAAAACTATGTCGATGACGGGGGGGAAGTAATTGAAGAATTGGAAGACACTCATATCAACCTCATGGGAATTCACGACAATGAAACCATTTTCCTTACTCAAGAAGAGCAGGAACTTTTTCTGTTAAATCAGACAAAGGTGAGTGAGGAGACTGAGGATGCAGGACAACAGGTCTTTGAAAACGCTGATTTGGAGGTGCACCGTCAATACAATCTGTGGAATAAGAAGGCAGAAGGAAATTCTTCAAAAAAGACGACCGAAACGCAGAAGGTAGCCGAGACTAAAAAAGCTCCTGAGAAGACCACTGCTGGAAAGTCTTCTGAGAAAGGTAAAACTGATTCTCCGGTGAAGAAAAAAATCACCATACTGAAAAGACCATCTCAGCCCGAAGCCTCACCTGTTACCCCACCCAGTACTTCTGAGCGAAAGAACATGGTGGACCAACCAGAATCAGTGAGTCAGACCAGAACCCCGATGCCATTTAGCCTGGAGGCAAAACTGGCCAAAATTAAAATTCCTATCCCACTAACAGAGTTGAGATGCAGAGGCGGTTATCATTCACAGGTACTAAAAACATTGGCCGTTGAACTTGACATAGGTACCAATGCCTTGACTATTGGGTCGATGACTCATTCAGACACTGTGAATCTTGCTGACGACCACCCCGAACTTCTTTTCGGACCTGAAGTGAATGGCCGAGATGATACCGGAGATGTAGCTCCTTTTTACATCAGTTTGAACATACACGATTTAATATTGCATAACGCCATGTTAGACTTAGGTGCCTCACATAATTTAATGCCCAAAGCAGTAATGGAAAAACAGGGATTGGAAGTCACTAGGCCCTACAAAGACTTACACTTGTTTGACTCTAGCAAAGTCAAATGTATTGGTTTGATTAAGGACCTCTACATCACTCTGGTTCAGATCCCTTCAAAAAGTATGGTAATGGACGTGGTAGTAGAAGACATCCCACCAAAGTATGGTATGTTACTGTCCCGGTCTTGGGGAGCTAAGTTGAAAGGAACTTTGCAGCTGGATATGTCTTACGCCACTATCCCAGTGTTCGAACAACAAAGGAGGTTATACAGAGAAACACTGATGAAGTATATGGTCAACAGTCAAGAGAAACCTCATAATTACCCCCTTTACTCTGCCCATTCAGATTTAGATTCGTTCATCTTGTACAATGATGGTGCTATCGAAGAGCAGGATAATCAGTTGATAGAGAACTTAGCTAGTCAAGATGAAGGTCCAGAAAGAGGTGACGCAACAAAGATGGAAAATGAAATCACGGAAGATTTTCCTGCCGATTTCTGGAGTATGGATTTTGATGGAGCTGTGAGCAAAGAAGGGGCAGGTGCTGGTTTCTGGTTGCATAATCATCGAAAAAGGTATTCAGAAAATCACTCTTATAAGTTAAATTTCCACTGCACTAACAATGTCGCTGAGTATGAAGCTTTAATGCTCGGTCTGAAACTTTTGAAAAAAGTTGGTGCTAAGCAAATAATGGTAAGGGGTGACTTTGAATTAATTATTAAGCAAATTAAAGGTGAATATGCCGCTAAACACCCACGCCTTAGAGCCTACAGGAATGCAGCTCTCGATGCTTTGAAGTGTTTTAACGAGGTTGACTTGCAGGTAATGCCGAGAGGACAGAATATTCTGGCTGACGGATTAGCTACATCAGCTGCGTCCTGCAAGATTCCTTTCCGCCAAACCCGACCATACACTGTTGAGGTTAAATGCAGACCTACAGTCCCCAATAATATCAGGTACTGGCAAGTGTTTGGAAATGACGATCAGATAGAGGATTTTCTGCAATGCAAGAGAGATTTTGAATGTACAAACATAGATCTAGAAAATGAAAATGAGAATGTAAATAACTCTGAATTCGAAATAGATAGTGTTAATATTGTAAATACAGTAGATTCAGTAGATACAGTAGACTCAGGAGCGTTAGGGGATGACGAAGTGGATGCCGATGTTTTACAACTGAAAAGCAATGTCTTACCTAGAGGCCTTGTTCCTTTAGAAGATCTGTTTGACAGTGATGATGTGGCTAAGAAACCAAAACTAGAGGCTCATGGGCAAGAGGTAGAGGACTGTAATATAGGAACTGACGAGAAGCCTAGGATGGTCAAACTGTCCAAATATCTACCCCCAGAACAAAAGCTTAAGTACATGGAACTATTCAAAGAATATTCAGACGTTTTTGCCTTGGGCTATGAAGATTTAAAAGCCTACGACACCAACATTATACAACATAGGATTCCCATCAAGGAAGACCATAAACCGTTTAGACAGAAGCTTAGAAGGATAAATCCCAAATTGCTTCCCTTGATAGAGAAGGAGATCAAGAAAATGTATGATGCCAAGATCATAGTTCCACTGCGTTTCTCTAAGTGGGTTTCTAATTTAGTACCTACGCGCAAGAAAACCGGTGAAATCAGACTCTGCATTGATTTCAGGAATCTGAACAAAGCATCTTTGAAGGATAATTACCCTTTGCCTAAAATGGATCACCTCCTGCAAAGTGTGGTGGGGTCCATTCAAATTTCCCTACTAGATGGCTTCTCGGGTTACAACCAGGTCTTAGTTCACCCCGACGATCAGGAAAAGACCGCTTTCACCACACCATGGGGCACTTTCATGTATGTGAAGATGCCCTTTGGTCTGATGAATGCATGAGCCACCTTCCAGAGGGAAATGGACATCGCCTTCGTTGAAGAGTCAGGCAAGTTTATTGTTGTTTATTTAGATGATGTGACTGTCTTCTCCCAAACTGATGATTAACACCTACGACACCTTAGACGAGTTTTTGAAAAATGTAGAAGGTTCAGGATTTCATTAAATCCCAAGAAATGTCTTTTTGGGTTAGAAGAGGGTAAATTGTTGGGACATATCATCTCTAAAGAAGGAATCAGAATTGATCCCAGCAGGATAGAGGCTATACTAAAGATAGAACACCCCAGAAACCTTAAAGAACTACAGTCCTTTATAGGGAAAATTAACTTTCTTCGAAGATTCATTCCTAATCTGGCTGAACTCCTCCGAAACATTACCAATATGCTAAAAAAGGATGCTAAGATAAAGTGGGACTTAGAGTCCAGACAATCCTTCGAACAGGTCAAACGAGCTCTCACAAAGGCTCCAGTTCTGATTAGTCCCGATTTCACCAAAGATTTCTATCTTTTCACTTTTGCCTCGGAACATACAATAGCAGCTGTATTATTGCAGAAGAACAATGAAGGGTACGAACAACCCATAGCTTTCTTCAGCAAAGCTCTAAGAGATGCTGCACTTAACTATAATATTATGGAGAAACAGGCTTTTGCTTTGGTAAAGGCTATAAAGGACTTCAGGGTCTATATTCTTCATTCACACGTCATAGCATATGTTCCAAACACTGTGGTGAAAGACATCCTGACACAAGACAACCCTGATGGGAGAAGGGGAAAGTGGATTGCAGTTATTCTAGAATATGACATAGAAATTAAGCCCACAAAACTGATCAAAGGCCAAGGCCTTGCTAAACTGATGGCTGAATCTAACCTTCAGGTTCTTGACATTAATTTTCTAGACGTGGCAGGTGAACAGGGCGAAATGGCGACTCCAAACGTTAAAGAGGTTTTTCTAAATTCTCCATGGTATGCAGACCTTATTTTTGTTTTACAAAATTTACAAGCTCCCCCTGGTTTAACTAAAACTAAAGCTAGATTTTTAAAGTTGAAAGCTTTGAAGTTCTGTATTCTAGAAGGAAATTTATATTGGAAAGACCCTGCTGGTATTGTTTTAAATTGCTTGCTCAAAGATGAAGCTGACAAAGTGTTGCAGGAGTTCCATGCAGGTGAATGTGGCGGCCATATGAACTAGAAAGCTACAACTAACAAAATACTTAGAGCTAGTTTTTACTGGCCCACCCTGTTTGCAGATGTGCATCAGAAAGTAACAGCATGTCACCAGTGTCAGCTGTTTGGGGGTAAAAGGAAACTTCTTCCTCTACCGCTCAAACCAATTTCAGTTGAGGCTTCGTTCCAGCAATGGGGACTCGATTTCATTGGAGAGATACAACCTCCATCGTCGGGCCAACATAAGTGGATTCTCACTGCCACTGACTACTTCACCAAATGGATCGAGGCCGTACCAAGCAGGCAAGCCACTGACGCTATTATTATTAAATTTCTTGAAAATAATATTTTATCCCATTTTGGTTGTCCTAGGAAGATCATTACTGACAATGCAGCCGCCTTTCGGTCGAAGAATCTTATTGATTTCTACAGTCGTTACCACATTGTCTTGGGACATTCCACAGCCTACTACCCTCAGGGGAATCGGTTGGCAGAATCCTCGAACAAGACCTTAGTAAACATCATCAAGAAAACATTGCAGGAGAATAAAAAATCATGGCATGACAAGCTGGTATTTGCTTTATGGGCAGATAGACTCACCACCAAAAGGTCAATTGGTATGTCACCATACCAGCTAGTATATGGTACAGAGGCTGTTTTCCCAACTTAGTTAGGAGTCCCTGTCATGAAGTTACTACAAGATATGCAAGCTGAACCAAATGACTCCCAGAGACGAATCAATCAAATGATTCATTTGCATCAGACTAGAGAGGATGTTTTCAACAAAACAGAGGTCATCCATGAGAACATTAAGAAGATATTTGACAAATGAACCAAAGAGGACGATTTCAAGCTGGGAGACCTGGTGTTGTGATGGGATGCCAGGAACGAGGACAAGGGAAAGCATGGGAAATTTGATCATCTATGGACAGGACCCTACATGATCTAGGCTTTCAGAGGAAACAATGCCTTTTTACTGAACAATGCCGATGGGTCAGATCTGCCAGGAGCACCTGTGAATGGCAGAATGTTGAAGCATTATATTCCCCCCCCAGTAAAGTTTTGAAGAAGCCACTCTCCATTGTACATACCATTTTAATTTTCAGTATTTACTTGCCTTTTCCGAATGGAGGACGGCGGTCAGTTTGTTGAAGCCTGACTCACATTTTCCGAATGGAGGATCTATGGCCGGGCTTTGTTGAAGCCTCAAGAAAAGGCTCCCTAAGCCGCTGATCACTGTTTTTTCAATACTTTCTGTAGAATCAGACAAATGAAGACTACTAGACAGATTTGTTCAGAATGACAGAAAATCGATTCTTGTCACTTAACATGGCAAGTACCATCCCCATGTGGAGCCACCGTTATCACCCCCATAATTTATGGGAATCAAATTATGACTTAGATATTATCTCAGGACTGGTGATTTGGTTGAAAATGATATTGCATTCTTCAAATAATTTGTGAGAAGAAAGAAAGAAAAGAAAAGAAAAAGAAAAGAAAAGAAAAGAAAAGAAAGAAAAGAAAAGAGGGCTAAAAAGAATTGAGACAAAGGCCATTGCTATCAAGTGACTTCATCATACCTTTCAAGCATGACCAAGTTCTTTAAATTTTCAATTTTGATAGAATTAGTGAATACATATGACCAGACCATCCAATCGGACCGTGATAGCCCCTAGGGTTAGAATTAGTGAATACATCCAATCAGACCATCTAATCTTGATCTGATAGCCCCTAGAAAGAATAAAATCTTAACCCAACAATTTAATCTGGGTTAATTGGCTTGAGAGAGTAGGTTAGAAGGTAGATTAATTGCTTCATTCCCTCCCTTGCCCAAATAAATCTAGATCGACAAAGATGTTATCCCATGACTCCGATGCCTAAAGTGTGGTTGAAGGATGTCCCTTTGGTGGTGTATAGAAGAAAAATCGAGGAAAAACCCATGAGAAAGCACTACTCCTAAGTTTTTCCTACATATAACATTTTCCTCTAATTCCATCTCATTATGCACCTCCCATCATTCAGGATCGCTGGCGATTATATCAACGGCCCACATTTGATCCCAGACCCCCCTTAGTGTTCTTCCTTTAAACAAAGGGGTCCGAATCGATGTAATGCTCACCAGATCTGACGGTCCAAAAAGAGTACATTAACCATCGGCTCATATTTCGACCCCCGCCGCTCTGCCTTTTAACGGAGGGGATCTGGGAATTGGTTTATAACAGTTTACGATCCGACGTCAAACGAGCGCCTAAATCCATTTGCCATTATTAGCTTCAGACTCTCCATTCCCTCGTACGCTTTTAATGAACCGAATTGGTATTAAAAGCAGAGATCTGCATCAGAAATCTTAGATCAACGGATCGTGGTAGATTCCGGACCCCCCTTGGTTGTTTGTCTTTAATCAAAGGGGGGGGGTCCGGAATGATTCTTCCTTACGTCGGGCCCCTTGTTACATGTGTCGTCGCCCTATTGGTTCATGCGTCCCATCCTCCACATGCTGTCTGACACCCCGTCGCCCCTGGATGCCATCCTCCACTAACTCCACTTGTCCCACTTGCCCCCGGGTCTAAGTCCCATCCCCATAAATGCCGTCAGTCCACGTTGTCAGTACTATAACCCCCCTTCATTCATGGATGACCTCCTTTGATGACTTTCACCCCCAATCACCAACCTCCACGCCAGCCGTCCGTATACTATGGTCACCGTCACCTTCCACATCACTTCAAGTGGCCCGTTGTCCATTAATAACTGGGTAATACGTCCATTGTCATGCTGACCGTTTTCCCACGTCCGACCGACCCAGTTTTAAATAAAAACACCGTTGTGCCCATTTACACTCTTTATTCATCCCCCGCGCCAGAACCATCCATCGCACCAGAGAACATATCCACCGTTTTCCCATTGTCTCCCCGTCATTTTCCTTCACCACCAGTAGACCCCACTAATGTTGTTTGTTGCAGGTACAGTTGCTGAGATGGCGTCTAAAACAAAGAAAACAGAAGAGGAAGAAAATACGTTCGTTCCTCCTCCGGTGGACCTGGATAAAATTCGCCTGGTCGACAAGGACCGGTTGATAGCTGACACTATATGCAGTTTCGACTTCGCAGATTTGCAGTCATGGATTCGGGAAGTCTTCCTGGACCAGAGTGACGAGATTGGGCTCTGGGAGTCCAATTTGCCCCTATATCTGTTCCCTCGAATCCGCCATTTCCCAGAATTCGCACTCAAATGCCAAGCCCACTACGTCCCTGACCAAAAAGCCATTATTTCTTCGTCGGGATACGTCCTCTTTTTCATCACCCCAGAGGATATTGACCAAATGATGCAGATAACCCGCCCCGAATCTGCGTCCCCTTTCAATCTGGAAATCCTCACCGAGCTTTATCAAAAGATGACCTTCCCGCAAAGAGCTCATATTTTCGAGCTGTTTCTTCGCACTTCCGCTTCACTCCCGACCACCAGCCCCCCGTATCCTTCTTTCTTATTTTCCGTCAAAGGGAATCATGTTATTTCGTTTCTGTGTGCTCTCCTTGGATACTACTCTGATCAGTGGGTGGATGAGCCCATCCTGGGTTTTCTGTCCATCTTCTCCAACGATGAACAACCAACCACGCAGTTTGACTACAACACTTTCCTGGCCCACAACATCCATGAACAATTTGTCAATTTTGCCACAGAGGGTATGTTCAGGTATTCATCTATTCTGGCTTACATGTTCGTCTACTTCCAAGCAGACAAGTTCAATTTCTCCATGCAGAAGATGGACGCCGACGGGAAGCCACAGCCAGTCACAGCGTGGACATCTCTTCTGAAATACAATTCCGCCGAATACAACTTCACGTCATTCATTGACCAGTTTTACGACCCAGTGGTAAGTATGTTGAGTGGCATGCCTGAGCCACGGGTAAATGATGAAGTCCGGAGAATTTTGCACCTTTCAGACAATGCGAAGACAGGGGACTGATACTTGTACTAAAATCACTCCGAGGTCCGAGTTTATGGGTGCGAGCTGGCACCATACAAGCTTCCGAGATACATACCGGTAAGGATTTTCGCAATAGAATACATTAGACAAATTATGAATTCTGATGATATTCACTTTGTGTCTCTTAAAAAGAAGCAACAAATGCGGATTAAAGGGCAAATAGGCTCTTTCATCTGCAACAGTAGAGGTGCAGGTGATGAAGCAGACAAACTGTTGAGGGAAATGAAGTTCCTGCCAAGTTTCACCTGGCATTACGATCCTCACGACATCATTTCTGATATGAGAGTCAAGAATAAGAATGCCCCCTATGCACATGAGCCCAGGCCAGAAATGGAAAGATTTGCTAATCAATTAGAATGGGAGCCTGATACGTTGGTGGACGTGGAACCAACTGTCGGGATGGAAGGGCAGGCACCACCAACAAGTGCACCACCCGCGGCCACACCTCAAAATGCCAAGGAAAAGAGGCCCCGGCAAGAATCATCTTCCCCGGTGACAGAAGTGTCTCCGGAGGAATTTAAATCACACACCAAAAAGCCGAGGACAACTCCAACTACAGGCACGACAGTAGAGCAAGAGATCACACCCACCTCAGTGGCCACCACTGGGGCTAAGCAGCTCAGTTTTCCTTTTGGCTCCATTCAGCATAAGCAGGGGACAAAAGAATTCAAATCCTCAGATTCTCCATTGGATACTCCACCAAGTAGCACTGGGCCCAAATTGGGTATTTTTGAAAAATATGACACGATCAGAAAGAGGAACCAGTCTCTTACCAACATCACCTATGCGCAGTTCTAGAAGAAGTCATCCACGGCCCAGCATAGGCTCCTCTCAGCATTTGATACAGAGAAGGGGAGGATGCACATGGCATTCCTCCATGCACAAGTGCCTGATCCAAAGGTAATATCCGATTATAAGAGGTCCACGTTCTAATTTCAAGCCAAAGATGTACATCTGGAAGATCAGATGGATCTGCATAAGCAAACTGGGGAAATGATTTCGCACACTTTAGCCCGAGTTGCAACTTCTGCGTCAAAGTTTCGGATAGCTTTGAGCAATGCCCAGACCCAGCTGAAGCTGGAAAAAATATCTTCCTTCGCGAAAGATAACAGGATAAAAACATTGGAGGAGCTGGTCCTCAAGATAGGATACGATCCCACGAACGTCAAGGCTACTGAGGAGATGATCAAAAAGAAAAATGCTGACATAGCCGCTTTGAGAAAACAGTTGAAGCTCCCCCCAACAGAGGACCCACAGACCAATGAAATAGCTGAAAGGGAAGGCGAAAAGGATGAAATGTTGAAATTACTCCTGGAGCAAAGTGCGTAGCTAAAGGAGATGGAAGCAGAGATGGAGAGACTGCTCAAGGAGAAAGAGCAGGCAAATCCCATGGAAGGCATTCCGTTGAGTGTTGTCCCAATCGCAACCACAACGGTGGCAACCGTTCCATTTGCAACAATAATTCCCCTTTCAGAAGGAGCTACTGACCTGGCCAAATCGATGGAAAGAATGAACCTGCAAGAGTCAGAAATCAGTAGGCTTAAGAAAGAATTGGAGAATCTCCAGGAGTTGAAGACTTCTTTTCAGACGAGTCTGTCAAAGCAAAAGCAGGTGAACGAGTAGATAAGGAAGGAGCTGCAGCAGCTCCAGAAACAGACATTGGCCGGAAATACCTTGGCCGAAGTCAAAGAAATTGTGTGGACTGATATCTCTAAGTCCATTAATGAAATCTGGCCAATGGTTCAGATCATGTTCGAACAGAACGAGTTGCTCGAAAGGAGCAAACAGGCCGTGGAGAAAATCAAAACTGAATTGGGCGACATGCCAGCCTAGGCCAATGAAATCATAAGGTTCCTAAATTCTAAGACACAGGAGGAACTAGAGGAGCTGAAAATCGAAGACAGGATAGAAACCATATTAGAAGTGAAAAGAGTCTTGACCAAAAGAGGTCTCATGCTGCAGCTAGAGGAGAAGATCCAAGTAATGGATCAAGGAGTGCAGAAGTTCTTCCACAAGATAGATGCTCTACAAAGGAAAGGCCTGCCTGGCATGAAGGTCATAAATGACAGATTGATGACACTTCTCGATTATAAGAAAAGGTTGATCGAAGTGTCTAAGGACAGTTCCAAGTTCGCAGGAATACAAGAAAACATCACAGGAAGAGCCTTCATGGAGTCCTTGCAGTTGGATATCAGTATCCAACATGAAATTAAGCACATTTTCGTCGTCAAGCCTACATTTGCTGAGTACACAGACATGGACGAAGTGTACCGAAGATTGCTTAAAATCACAGTGCCAGGTCATATCAGATGGGAAGAACTGTGTGATCTACTAGATTAGTATATGAGCTGTCACTTCCAGTCAGCTGTCCTGTCAGCAGAGGTGGCGAATGCGCCTCACCAACGGCCTACCCCTGAATTTCAGTATACAGTTGTGATGAATCATCAAAATAGTTTTGTTTAGTTAAGTTAGTTTTTCTAAAAATAGCGTGAACACGTCCTGGTCAGTTATGACAGGAGCGTATGTATTTTGTCTTATAAATACTTATTTTTCCAATGTATTGGGGGTTGTTGATTTGCACACCCGATTGTTATCAAGCTGTAACATTTTTGACGAGATCCACCATTAATAAAGAAGAGGCATTTTACAGGATTCTTGCGCATGTTTAACTGGTGATGTGATTTTCTTAGTTAAATGTTTTCTTGTTCCGTGATCATCTTGTTTTTCTATAACTAATCTGTACGAATAGTGTTATGTTGCAGGATTTATCCCTGATACCCTGTTTCCGATTCTATAGATTTTAGTGTTCATCTTCTAATATCTTCAGTTAAGAGATTCTTAAGTGCTTGTTAATTGGAGTTATTTTCCTTATCTTTCTTCTGTCCATCACTTAAATTATTAAAGATCCAGTGAGCTTGTTATCTCGCCTTGTGAAAGATTTCTTCAACGTTTCTGGTTGCATCTCGGATTTTATTAAGTACAGACCCCATAGCCCAATGGATGTGTAATTTGTCTCAACCAACTTTGAAAACCTTTTACAACAAAACAAAACTCGTGCCTTTACCTAGCCTAATATCTTTTAAATAAAGCTACATCATACAGAGAGATCCCTCTCTGGAGCTGGAAGGGCTAGATTCCCAGCTCTAAAAGCGGTTGGTTAAGGTTACCTTAGTAAATTTCTTCTTTTTCAACCTCTAGGAAATTTACCGAGTGCTAACACTAAGGACCACATGTGAAGTTGTGAGGAGGCCTGGAGCAATATTCCTAAAGAAAAGTGGGTGAATAAGTTCATTAACACATTGGACACTACACCTATCAACTGGTATCTTCAAGCAGAACTGTGCTTCATCACTACAGATTGGTACGGTATGACTCGAAAATTTATAGCTACCTTATTATTTGAAAGTCAATACCCTATAGTAGATTAGTATTTACAAATCATAAGACATAAGGTCTTTGAGGAGGCACCTAACCCCCATCTTGATCAAGAAAAAGATGAATGGACTGCACCTCTTTAACAGTTACAAGATTGCTACAATATTAATATTGAATAGGATGATGACCCGAGGGATGTAAACATTTTAGAAAATGAAGGACAAAGAGACATAGAAGGGCCATGGATTGAATTACCTTTTGTAGGGAAACTAATCAAACTTAAGAAACTTAACATTGGAACAGAGCAAGCACCTAAGATGGAAAACGTTGGAGACTATATGGATGATGCTACTATAAGAAAGATCACAGAATTATTGCATGAATATTAAGACTTGTTTCCATCCAAGTTCACATACATGAAGGGAATTAAAGGGCCCATGGGAGAAATGAAGATCCTTGTTAAGAACCTAAATAGATCTATAAATATAATCACCACAAATACTGAATACACAATAGATCCACAGAGCAAGATAGAAGAAACCACACTTTATTATTACC
>SNQJ01S0189127.1:5590-18263 GCA_010110895.2 Picea sitchensis | reverse complement strand
TCTTTATACCCTCCTATTTTAAACTCAACTAAACATTGTTTAGTGACATTTACCTGATGTCCTTTTTGTAGCCACGAAACTCTGTATGGGCTCGGATGTTCAATAGTCTCCAAATCTAACTTTTCTACCATCTCTGTAGAAACGAGATTATCTGTGCTACCACTGTCCACAATGACTTTGCATGCCCAGTCTTTGGTCTTGCAAGCGGTCCAAAAAAGTCTGTTCCTTTGGACTGAACTCTCCACCTCCTTCTCTGGCGTTAAGAGAACTTTATGCATCATCAGCGATCTTCCACCTTCAGCATCCTCTGCCTCAACATTCTGCCTCTGTGCTTAAGCAATGTGAGTTTCACCACCTTCTTTCTTCTTATCTGGACATTCATAAGATTAATGTCTGACCTTTCCGCATGTGAAGCATTTCACCACTCCACCTCTTCCTCTTCCTCTACCTCTGGTACGAGGAAAATTGTTTCCATCAGTATACTGACCTCTCTGTTCAGTATACTACCCTCTCTATGAGCTTCCACCTCTCTCAGTTTGAGTCTGAGTTTTCTTCCAGTCTTCCTTGGGTTTCTGATTTCTATCCTGGACAATTTTCTTGCCTCTGGGCTGACTTCTGTCTCAGCCTCTTTGACTCTACTTTCGGCTCAGCTTCTCTTCAGCCTTTAGAGCCATCTCATAAGCATCTTCCACCATTTGGATGGTCATCATGCTCATCTCATCCTGAATGTCATATCTCAGACCATTCATATACCTGGCAACTTTTTCATTATCACTTTCACGATGACCTACCCTGATGTTCATCTTGTAGAATTCTTCAGTGTACTCCTTTACTGACATCAGCTTTTGTCTCAGATTTTGCATTCTCCGAAACAAAGTAATTTGGTAATCCCTGGGAATGAATTTTTCCTTCAACTTCACGATCATCCTATCCCAACTCTTGATCTTTTGCTTGCCTTTGTAGCGCCTGTCAGCTTGTATCTCATCCCACCACAATGTTGCGTGTTGTTTCAATCTTGTGACAGCATGTTTGACCTTCTTGTCTTCCTCGACATCTTCATAGTCAAAATATGTGTCCAGAGCTCTAATCCAGTCTAGAATCTCTTCAACATCCAAGTTTCCCTCGTATACTGGAATATCCATTTTTGCCCTAGTACTCATTCGTGCAATAGCCCTAATCAGACATTCATTTGCTGCATCCTCTGCTGCAACTTCTTCTCCTTCATTTCAAGCTTCATCTTCACTTTCAAATTCACTGACATCTCCAACACCAGCTGTGCGCCTCTGCTTTATTTCCATGTCCATGACTCTGGCGCGTAGGTCATGTATATTTCTTTCCATGGTTGGATTTGGAACCTGCCTACCCCTTTCTCTTGACATCTCCCTATCCTCTGGCGGATCGGGTGTTTGTTTGTCTCTTCTTCTCGGCGGCATGGCTAATATTTCTTTCCCTCTTTCCCTGTCTAAAGTATATAAACAGAGTCAAGCTCTGATACCAACTGACGCAGACCTATCGGCCCTCGGGCCGAGATCCGGTCACAGGATCGTTCTTTATCTCCTTTGAGCCGAATCGGCCTTTTTGAATCCTTGCTGGAATCTCAATTTAATCGATCCACGGGTCCTTTCAAAATCTCCCCTGTATGAACAACACTAGGCACGAGCTCCACCTTTTCGTGCGACCACAACGCTATGACCAAGGCCCAATTCCAAAGGCACTTGTCACAACTCGCCACTCGCGAGTTTGTGAGTCGAGGCTCACAACTCTTCTTTTCCAATCTCGCGATACCCGAGATCACGAAATGGGTATAGCTCCCCTCTGTCAGCATCCTCCACACATGACCACTAGCTAAGATTAACGCTAGCTCCTCTCGCTACTCACCACTTTGCGAGTTCGAGTGTCCAACCCTGGCACCTTCCTTTCACGAAACTGATGCAGGAGCATCTCAAGCAAGCCAGCGCGGAGACATCGGACAGCTGGACAAGCCAACGCAAATTTTGAATTTCTCTTGAAGTTAATGCGTCAATCGTAAATGAGGCAATTAAATGAAGGCGCACTTGTAAAATGTAAATGGACCTTGACTGATCCGCTCTCGTCCTTAGTAGACAGGAGGCAATTATGATAGTTAATGCAAGTAGATAGGAATTAATGTGTAGATTAGACAGTTTTAGGGCGCAAGAGGGAAACGGGATATAGACACCCTCATTGTGTATTGTAGAAAAAGATGAAGAGAGCATAGAAGAGAAGTAGAGAGATGTGTAAAAACACCCATGTACAGATATTTGAATTAATAGAAAGAGCTTTGATTCAAATTCATGGCATCGTGTTTGTTCTATGCGTATGTATGTTGAATGTTTATGCTCATAGATGCTTACTTCCTGTTACACATTTGTTTTATATGTTGTGTACATGATTTCATGTTTTGAGTTTGAAGTCTGAGAGGAAGTAGGAATGAGTTTCAATTGTTTCTCTATTTGAGCGAAGATTCCTGCAAGGAGTGTAGTATAAATTGTCCGCAAGGAGTGCGTCGACAAGAATTCAGGGTTACGTCTCTAAAGGCTCATATAGTTTAGCTTTTGTTCTCATTTCCTTAGAAGTGCAGTTGGGCACAGGAGCCGTGCAAGGAGTGCACGGGCCGAGTAAAGTCTCAGAGTTGCGAATCTGAGAAAAGCATTGAGAGACTGCTGCTGCAGGTGTGCGCAGAGTTGGAAGGAGTTCAACACTTGGAAGTGTTTGAAAGTTGCCACAGGGAGTGCGTGCAAGAGTCTTCTTTAAGACTCGGGGTTGTGAGAAAGCTCAAGAAGGATAAGGCCTTGAAACCATTGAAGGGAAGCACATAAATTTTGTGACTGGAAGTATTGAAAAGGTGTCATAAGTTTTCATGTGGGTGGACAAGTTCAGGGAAAGAATACTTGGTTCATTTCGCAGAAATCGTCAAGAAGGAAGCAGACGGTCGAAATTATCCGTGGAGAATTCGTGAAGTCCCATGAGCTGTTGGATCTCGCAGAGTAGTAGGGGAGTTACGGGATTATTTTAAAAGGTGCAATTTTAGGAGAGGCAGAGCCGTAGGATCCAAGTCAACCAGGACCATCAGATCACTCATGAAATCGCCTATCGGGATTTCGTGAGTTGAAGGGTCAAAAATTTGGTATCAAGGTTCACGAAGTAGCGAAGTGGTGAGTGGATTGGAGCTATCCACTCATAAGGACAGGTGGCAGAGATCCAGATATCTCACGAATTTGGATATCGTGAGGTAGAAGGCCAAAGGTTGAGCACTTTGGATTGCGAGGTGCGAAGCCACGAAAGGCGGAGAAACGTGTGTGTGGGCCATATAAGCCAGCAAGGTGGACAGGTGGCGCCTATCGACACGGGAGTCAACTCCATTGATCATTTTGGGGTTTCGTGGAGATAATTTCCGAACACATTGCATTAGGATTTGCGATATTGCGAAGTCCAAAGTCCCAATGAAGTAAAGGGGCATTGAAAAGTCAAAGCTGACGAGCGCATCAAAATTTCGGCAAATCGGGTTTCGGGAGTCGAAAAGACAAGTTGCTCGACATCGCAACCACTGAAATTGCGATAAGAAGAAATCTGAACAGGAAGGGAAAGGGTCAGCGTTGACTGTATTGGGTTTCGGAGATTGAGGGAAAATACACCCGACCACTGGATTCGCGAGAGTGCAAAGTCCGATCTCCCAAGTAAAAGGGGAATTTCACAAAGTCAGTTGTGGGTGCAGATTTACTGAAAGGGAAATAGAAGAGCCATTGCAAAAGTTCTTCGGGTCAGTGAAGGAAGAAAGATCATGTTGATGCAGACCTTCCGACCTGCGGGTTGAGGGGTGCGTGGCGTTATCACTTTGGTATCAGAGCACAGAAAGTTTTCTTTTCTTTCTGTAGCAAGGAAAAGGAAGATTCACCATGCTGCCAAGGAGAAGAGATAGACAATCACCTGATCCAGAGGATAGGGAAATGCCGAGAAGAAGGGGAAGGCAGATGACTGATCCAGCCATGGAGAGAGAGATGCGCTATCTATGAGCCAGACTCGAAGACATGGAGACAACACAAAGGTGTACAGTCAGTGTTGGGGATCTTAGTGATTCCGAAAGTGAAATTGAAGTAGAACATGAAGAGGAAGTTGCAGCCGAAGATGCAGCAAACGAACGTTTGATTAGATCTATTGCAAGAATGGGTGCAAGAGTGAAAATGGACATTTTAGTTTATGAGGGAAACTTGGATGCAGAGGAGCTCCTAGACTGGATTAGAGCTCTGGACACATACTTTGACTATGAAGATGTCGAAGAAGACAAAAAGTTCAAGCATGCTATCACAAGATTAAAGGGACATGTAGCATTGTGGTGGGATGAACTATAAGCTGATAGACGCTGCAAGGGCAAGAAGAAGATCAAAAGATGGGATAGAATGATCACAAAAATGAAAGCAAAATTCATCCCCAGAGATTACCAGATCACTCTATTCAGGAGGATGCAGAACCTGAGATAGAAGTTGATGTCAGTGAAAGAATACACTGAAGAATTCTACAAGTTGAACATCAGGGTAAGTCATCGAGAAAGCGATGATGAAAAGGTTGCCAGATACATGAATGGCCTGAGATACGACATTCAATATGAAATGAGCATGATAACCATCCGAACGGTGGAAGATGCTTATCAAATGGCTCTGAAAGCTGAAGAGAAGCTGAGCAGAAAGCAGGGTCAAAAGAGGCCGAGGCAGAAGTCAGCCCAAAGGCAAATCAATTGCCCAGGATAAAAACCAGAAGCCCAAGGAGGACTGGAAGAAACCTCAGACTTGAACTGAGAGAGGTGGAACCTCACAGTGAGGGAAATATGCTGAACATAGAGGACAGCATACCGAGCAAAGAGGAGAGTATGTTGATAAGAATACTTTTCCTTGTACCAGAGGTAGAGGAAGAGGAAGAGGTGGAGTAATAACATGCTTCACATGTGAAAAAAATGGGCATAAGTCTTATGAGTGTCCAGATAAAAGGAAAGAAGGAGGAGAAACTCACATCGCCGAAGCACAGAGGCAAAATGTTGATGCGGAAGATGCTGAAGGCGGAAGATCGCTGATGATGCAAAAATTTCTTTTGACACCAGAGAAGGAGGTGGAGAGTTCAGTCCAAAGAAACAGACTTTTCTAGACTGCTTGCAAGGCCAAGGACAGGGTATGCAAGGTCATTGTGGACAGTGGTAGCACGGATAATCTCGTTTCTACATAGATGGTAGAAAAGTTGGAGCTGGAGACGATTGATCATCCAAGCCTATACAGAGTTTCGTGGCTACAAAAAGGACATCAGGTAACTGTCACTAAACAGTGTTTAGTTGAATTCAAGATAGGAGGATATAATGATAAGATACTATGTGATGTTATTCCCATGGATGTTTGTCATCTATTGTTGGGTAGACCATGGAAATATGACATGAATGTGATTCATGATGGGNCTCATGAGTGGGAAGGAACTTCTTAAGGTTAAGAAGAAAGAAGAACCACAATTCATTGTGGTCAGAAAACCGAAGATTTTTTTAACCAGCACAAGGGTAGATGATTTACAAGAAGAGGTTCAGGAACTGCTGGAAGAGTTCGTTGACATAGTAGTGGACGAACTACCTCGTTTGTTGCCACCGATCAGAAGTGTGATTCATCATATTGATCGCATACTAGGAGCCAGTTTGACAAACAAAGCCACGTACAGATTGACGCCGCAGGAGAATGAAGAGGTCAAAAGACAAGTCCAGGATTTGATGGACAAAGGTTTGATCAGGGAAAGCTTGAGTCTGTGTGTTGTTCCAACAGTACTCAGTCCGAAGAAAGATGGAGGATGGAGGATGTGCACTGACTTGAGGGCGATCAACAAGATAACCATCAGGTACAGATTCCCATTGCCGAGGATGGATGATTTGATGGATTGCTTGGGTGGCGCAAAATTCTTTTCAAAAATTGATTTGAAAAGCGGTTATCATCAGATTCGCATGAGAGAAGGTGATGAATGGAAGACCGCATTAAAAACCAATGAAGGATTGTATGAATGTCTTGTTATTCCATTTGGCTTAACAAATGCACTGAGTACCTTCATGAGGTTGATGAACGAAGTCCTGAAGGAGTTCATCGGAAAATTTTTCATTATGTATTTGGATGACATACTGATTTTCAGTAAAACAGTGGCCGAGCATCTGAAGCATTTGGCTACAGTGATGAAGAGATTACAACAAGAGAAGTTGTTGATAAATATGAAGAAGTCCTCATTCATGAAGACAGAGCTCATTTATCTGGGGTTTGTTATTTCTACAGATAAATTGAGAATGGATCCAAAAAAAGTGGAAGTCATTAAGAACTGGCCATCATCAAAGAATATCTTTGAGGTGAGAATTTTTCACGGATTGGCTAGTTTCTACCGAAAATTCATCAGAAATTTCAGTGGAATTAGTGCAGTGATGATGGACGCAGTGAAGAAGAGACATAATTCTTTTCACTGGACAAAAGAAGCTGAAAAGAGTTTTAATCTGTTGAAGAGGAAGATCACGAAACAACCAATTTTGGTGTTGCCTGATTTTCAGAAGACATTTCAAGTGAAATGCGATGCAAGTGGGTTTGCAATAGGGGCAGTCTTGAGTCAAGAGGACAGGTCGATAGCATACTTCAGCAAGAAGTTGAATGAAGCAAAAGTGAAGTACTCCACATATGACAAGGAGTTCTATGCTATCATACAAGCATTGAAGAAGTGGAGACACTATTTAATTCTGAAGGAGTTTGTCTTATACAGTGACAATCATGCACTGCAGTTTGTGACTCAATAGGAGAAGTTGAATCAGAGACATGTAAAATGGGTGGAATATATGAAAATTTTCATTTTTGTGATTAAACATATTTTTGGTACTGCTAACAAAGTGGTTGATGCTTTGAGCAAGAAATGTTTGCTATTGCAGGAGTTCAAAGTCAAAACATTGGGTTTTGATGATCTCAGGAACATGTACGTAGATGATCCAGATTTTAGGGAAGGGTATGAAGCAGCTGAGAATCCAATTCTCAGAGATAGAAGCCAATGGATAGAATACATGATCTAGGAAGGATTATTGTTTAAAGGTAATCAACTATGTATTCTGAAATGCTCCATGAGGGAGAATTTGTTGAAGGAGAAACACAGTGGAGGATTGGCAGGGCACTTTGGTCGCGAAAAGACGTTCACAAAGTTGAATGAGTCATATTTTTGTCTAGGAATGCGAGCAGACGTCAAGAGATTCATGGATAGATGCAGAATTTGCCAGCATTAGAAGGGAAGGAAACAGAATGCAGGTTTTTATCAACTATTGCCCATACCTGAGAGACCGTGGGATGCAATCAGCATGGATTTCATATTGGGGTTGCCAAGAACACAAAGAGGGTTTGACTCAATCTTTGTGGTGGTGGATAGATTTTCCAAGATGGCACACTTCATTCCATGTCAGAAGACTAGTGATGCGACACACATTGTGAACCTATTTTTCAAAGAAGTCATTCAACTTCATGGCTTACCAAGAAGCATAGTTTTGGATAGAGATACGAAATTCATAGGACACTTCTAGAGGACCTTATGGAAGAAGCTGGGAACTAACTTGTGGTTTAGTTCATCTTATCATCCTCAAATGGATGGACAAACACAAGTGGTAAACAGAAGTCTGGGAGACTTGCTGAGAAGCCTGGTGACAAAACACCACAACCAGTGGGACAATATATTACCATAGGCGGAGTTTGCTTATAACGACTCAGTTAACAGAAGCACAGGGCAGATTCCATTTCAGATTGTATATGGCATGTAGCCAAGAGGAATTTATGAACTGAGGGATTCAAAACAGACTGTGACTAGGAGCGCTAGTGCAGAAGATTTCGCAAAGGCGATGAAGGAACTTCATAGCCAGGTGAAGGACCGATTGCAGAGCTCAAACCAAGAGTATAAGCGGAGAGAATATCAGCACAGAAGACAACTTCAGTTCGAAGTTGGTGATTTGATTCTCGCACATTTGAGAAAGGAAAGGTTCCCGAGAGGAACATATAATAAATTGAAGATGAAGAAAATCAGACCATGTAAGGCCTTGAAGAAATTTGGGACAAATGCTTACGAGATTGAATTACCCAATGGGATCGGAATTTCTCCGATATTCAATGTCTCAGATTTGTACCCATATAAAGCTGAGGAAGCAGGGACAGAAAATGAATAGCCAGAGGTGCAGTGGCGAAAGCAAATGCCAGTTGCAGAAAAGCCACAGATGGAGCGCATACTGGATAAAAGAATTGGTAAGAAGACCATAAGAAAGGAATACTTTGAGTATTTGGTCAAGTGGAAGGGCCATCTAGTTGAAGGCGCCAGCTGGGAGAACGAAGCAGAAATACAGAAGCATGGACAGACCGTGCGCAAGCTCATGGACAGGAGCCCATGAAACTTTTCAAGCGAGGGAGTATGATGCAAGAGCATCTCAAGCGAGCCAGCATGGAGACCTCGGACATCTGGACAAGCCAGCGCAAATTTTGAATTTCTCTTGAAGTTAATGCACCAACCGTAAATGAGGAAATTAAATGAAGGTGCACTTTTAAAATGTAAACGGACCTTGAGCGATCCTCTCTTGTCCTTAGTAGACAGGAGGCAATTATGATAGTTAATGCAAGTAGATAGGAATTAATGTGTAGATTAGACAGTTTTAGGGCGCAAGAGGGAAACGGGATATAGACACCCTCATTGTGTATTGTAGCAAAAGATGAAGAGAGCATAGAAGAGAAGTAGAGAGCTATGTAAAAACACCCATGTACAGATATTTAAATTAATAGAAAGAGCTTTGATTCAAATTCATGGTGTCGTGTTTGTTCTCTGCGTATGTATGTTGAATGTTTATGCTCATAGATGCTTACTTCCTGTTACACATTTTCTTTATATGTTGTGTACGTGATTTCATGTTTTGAGTTTGAAGTCTGAGAGGAAGTAGGAATGAGTTTCAATTATTTCTCTATTTGAGCGAGGATTCCTGCAAGGAGTGCAGTAGAAATTGTTCGTAAAGAGTGCGTCGATAAGAATTCAGGGTTGCATCTCTGAAGGCTCAGATAGTTTAGCTTTTGTTCTCATTTCCTTAGAAGTGCAGTTGGGCACAGGAGCCATGAAAGGAGTGAGCAGGCCGAGTAAAGTCTCAGAGTTGCGAATCTGAGCAAAGCATTGAGAGACTGCTGCTGCAGGTGTGCGCAGAGTCGGAAGGAGTTCAACACTTGGAAGTGTTTGAAAGTTGCCACAGGGAGTGTGTGCAAGAGTCTTCTTTAAGACTCGGGGTTGTGAGAAAGCTCAAGAAGGATAAGGCCTTGAAACCATTGAAGGGCAGCATAGAAAATTTGTGACTGGAAGTATTGAAAAGGTGTCATAAGTTTGCGTGCGAGTGGACAAGTTCGGGGAAATAATACTTGGTTCATTTCGCAGAAATCGTCAAGAAGGAAGCGGACAGTCGGAATTATCCGTGGAGAATTTGTGAAGTCCCGTGAGCCGTTGGATCTCGTAGAGTAGTAGGGGAGTTACAGGATTATTTTAAAAGGTGCAAGTTCAGGAGAGGCAGATCCGTAGGATACAAGTCAACCAGGACCGTCAGATCACTCGTGAAATTGCCTATTGGGATTTCATGAGTTGAAGGGTCGAAAACTTGGTATCAAAGTTCATGAAGTAGAGAAGTGGCGAGTTGATTGGAGCTGTCCACTCATAAGGACAGGTGGCATAGATCCAGAGATCGTGTGAATTCAGAGATCACGAGGTAAAATGCCAAAGGTTGAGCACTTTGGATCGCGAGGTGCGAAGCCGCGAAAGGCAGAGAAATGTGTGTGTGGGCCATAGAAGCCAGTGAGGCGGAAAGGTGGTGCCTATAGACACGGGAGTCAACTCCATTGATCATTTCGGGGTTTCATGGAGAGAATTTCTGAACACATTACATTAGGATTCATGATATTGCGAAGTTCGAAGTCCCGATGAAGTAAAGGGGCGTTGAAAAGTCAAAGCTGACGAGCGCATCGGAATTTCGGAAAATCGTGTTTCAAGAGTCGAAAAGACGAGTTGCTCAACATCGCGACCACCGAAATTGTGATAAGAAGAAATCCAAACAGGAAGGGAAAGGGTCAGCGTTGACTGTCTCAGGTTTTGGAGATTGAGGGAAAATACACCCGACCACTGGATTCGCGGGAGTGTGAAGTCCGATCTCCCAAGTAAAAGGGGAATTTCATGAAGTCAGTTGTGGGTGCAGATTTCCCTAAAGGGAAATAGAAGAGCCATTGTGAAAGTTCTTCAGTCCAGTGAAGGAAGAAAGATCATGTTGACGCAGACCTTCCGACCTGCGGGTTGAGGGGTGTGTGGCATTATCAAAAACCCTGAGAAGCGATGTTGACTTTTCTCCTCGCGTTCTCGCCACTCGCGACTTCGCAAGTTTCAATGGCGAGCTCTCGTGCTCTTATCTCGCAAATCCACGAGATGCGAGAAGTCAACAGAGCATTGACTCCTTCCTCCAGGAGACGCATGTCCACCTGTCAATCATGCAGGCCCCACCTTATGGCTCTGCCACGTGTCCACACTCGTGCCTTGGCTCTCAACACTTCGTAACTTCTGATGTCGAGACGAGGTCCTCTCAACCTCTGAACCTACGAATACATGAANGCGATTTCTCCACTCGCGACTTGGAGCACCCAATCTTTGGGCTCTCACCTTGTGAACCTCCAAGTTCACGAGATCCCTTGATCTCTGCCACCTGTCCTCCTCCGATGGACAGCTATGATTCTCTCATGACTTCGCCACTCACGAAGTTGAAGGACTTCCCTTTCTGACCTCCGATGTCTGAATTCCCGATATGGGTGATCTCGCGACACTTGTCCTCCTTCTAATGGACATCTTAGATTCTTTCGCGGTTTCACGACTTCACCTTTCGCAACCTCATGAATCTTGATGCAAAGGTTTTAAACCGTAACTCCCCTACTCCTTTGCACAATCCGACAGCTCTCGAGACTTTGTGAATTCTGCACGGAGAATTCCAACCATCCAATGCCTCCTTGACGACTCTTGCGAAGTGAAAATGGTATTCCTTCACTCAAACTTATCTGCTTGCAAGTAACTTTGCAACGCCTCCCCTTTGAAAGATTCAAGGTACTAAACCTCCTGAGCTTTTCTTCGACAGCTTCGAAGATCTTATCCCTCCTGATCTTGATTGAAAAATCCTCAAGTTCTTTGGAGAAAATTCCTGCACACACTCCTTGCGGCACTTCTTGAAATACACTCTAGGTATTTGAAGTCTTAGACTCTGTGCATTCTTTTTGCAGCAACAGTCCTTCAATTCTCCCATCAGGTTGCAAACTCTAAGAATATACTCGACCTGCACACACCTTGCACGGCTCCTGTTCTTAACTTGCACTTCTGCGAGAATGAGAACAATGTTATCCCTCCTGAGCTTGCAGAGACGAACTCTGACTTCTTTCAACACACACCTTGCGGACAATTTAACTGCACTCCTTGCAGGAAAACTCTTGCTCAAACAGAGAAACAATTGAAACTCATTCTTTACTCTCCCTCTCTTCATATTTCAGACATTAAATATGAAATCACACATTCATGCATCTAAGCAAATGCATACCAAAGAGTAAACAAGCACATATCAATCAGCATGTACAAACACAGAAATCAATTGAACACCATGAGTCTGAACTAAAGATCTTTGTATTAATCCAGAACTTCTGTACATGGGATTTTACTCTACACAGCTCTCTGCTTCTGCTCTCCTATTCTCTCCTGATTGATTATGCTGCTAATGTTACAATGATACAAGTGAGGGTGTCTATATCCGTTTTCCCTCTGGCTCCTAAAACTGTCTAATCTAAGAATTCAAAGCTACCTACTTACATTTACTAGCATAAATGCCTCTTAGTCCTTCAAATGAGAGCAGGACGCTCAAGGTCTAATTACAATCTACAAGTATGCCCTTTCTTAATTGTTTCATTTATGTTTGGCATATCAAACTTCAAAACATTTCAAACAATTCATCATGTGCCAAAATGCATTGGTGTTTGTCCCCCGCTCGCTTTTTATTGGCGATGCTCCTGCATCACCACCTCCCTGCACACCAGTCTATCTAGAAGGAAATTTGGAAGTGCATGAGGAGGAATCGAGTAACCGAAGACTCTGACATAAGAGAAATTTTCCTCGATAAACCAATCAGCAACTGTTTTGAGGTTTTCCATGACTTTCTCTGAAATCTAAAGGGGTGAGTATCCATATAAAATTTGGTGCACAGGTATCACTATGTAGTGACAGATTTCGTAAAAGAAATATTTAACATTCTCCTCCAATAGTTTGGAGTGATAAACATGAATGGTTTCAGTACAGACTGGGTTCCATCTCCAATTCATTAAGGAGAATGGAGTCATGTATGTTGTGTCTCTTTTTTCAACTAAATGAGAAAAACAGAGGTGCTTACAATCTTAGTTGGGTTGGCTAAGAAAGACAGCAAAAAAGGAAAGGGTTAGAAGAATAAACATAAAAGACTAAGCTAAGAATTAAAATAGGAAGGGAAAAAACAATTAAACTATTGTGCATAAGGACATAAGAACAAGAAACAAACAAGACTCATGTCACCAATGGAAAGGATTGTATTAGTGAAAAGAAAACACCAAAGAGAAAGGGG
>SNQJ01S0189126.1:0-18263 GCA_010110895.2 Picea sitchensis | reverse complement strand
GTTGTGAGATGGTTAGGCAGACTTATTAGATCTGATATCTATGTTTGGGCATTTAAATCTATTGTATGTCTCAGATCTGGTTAATATTGCATTAGAACAGATTATTGTATCATTAGATCTGAGTTTGGAGTCATATTAAAACAAAGTTCCTTGTATAAGTACCTTGCTGTCCTTCACAGGTTTATTTTCAATGTGTCCTATATCTGACTGAGTAACAGATCTATTTGTCTTAATCACTGAATTTTTTAAAGAAATTATTGTTCTGCAATTTTACCCTAAAACTAACAGTTTCTTTTGGTGTTCTTTGTGAAGATCAATGTTTCTTGAGTATTTATATGTGTAAGGTTCTCTATAATGTTCAATCCCATGAAACTATCTATGGTTAATATTGCATTAGAACAGATTACTGTATCATTAGATCTGAGTTTGGAGTCATATTAAAACAAAGTTCCTTGTATAAGTACCTTGCTATCCTTCACAGATTTATTTTCAATGTGTCCTATATCTGATTGAGTAACAGATCTATTTGTCTTAATCATTGAATTTTTTAAAGAAATTACTGTTCTGAAATTTTACCCTAAAACTAACAGTTTTTTTTGGTGTTCTTTGTGAAGATCAATGCTTCTTGAGTGTTTATAGGTGTAAGGTTATCTATAATGTTCAATCCCATGAAACTATAAGAAGATTGAAATAAGGTAAAAATTTACATAACTAATTATTTGGCATAAGAATAAGAAAACAATAAGCATATAAGCATCTTTTTCAAGCATCTTTATAAAAAAAACTAACTTTATAAAAACTAACTTTATAAGAAAAATACTAACTTTATAAAAAAATTCTTATTAACTAAACCAGAAACAACTTTAAACACAAAAATATAAAAATATACACTTTAAACCGCAGTTGATTAGACGGGTTTGTGTGGAGTTGTTTTGTGTTTTTGTATCAACACTACTCTTGTTGATTATCCTTGAGTCCTCCTTGGCAAGCAGTCCACTTAAGATCATGGTTGAGATCAAACCCTTGGGGTTTTGATCCATGATCTTCAAACAGAAAATTCTGAGCATATTAAAAGAATAGCATTCATACATCAGGTACATCTTTATTTGCTAAAGGTAAGTAAATAATTTGTTTTAGTTTCAAATCTGAACTTAGTTTATATAAAGAAATCTGCACTGATTATAAGTCATATAACTAACATTTTTATAACTGGTTTTTTCACAGGTTTAAAATTGACCTATGGTTGCCTATAAGATAGGTGTGGTTGCTTGACTTTTATTTTTGTCTAAAATTTTTGGAGGTTACCCAACATTACAGCATTGTCAACCCTATAATAGTTTCTAGCTAATTTTCAAATTTTCTATTGCAGGAGATAAAGTAAATGATCCATTGTCTATGTATGCAGGAGATATTATGACTGTAAGCATAGTGCAGTGTGTAAGGCTTAGGGTGGGCAGGGTCGTCCAGAGGGTTGGTTACTCTGTAAATGATACTACCATTAGAAAATTATTTTTAGTTTTATAATAATCTCTTAATTTAATATCTTAATGAAAATGACATTGTAAAAAAATTTCAATATCTTATTAAGTGTAAATAAATTATATTATTTTTATTAGTGATACAATTTATGTTTGAAAGTACGAACATGAAAAAAAATAAACCACTTTCCATTTTTTAAAACAACTTTACTCAACAAACATATTACATATGAAGAGATTGATGAACTTGGAGCTCCTCAATCTTTATGTATAAGCATAAACCATCATATAGCATAAACCATGCCATACATAAGCATAAGCGCTTAATGTAACTATACGCAATGTAACTATACACAAACGGATGTAACTATACGCGAACTAATGTAACTATATGCAAACGCAAGCCATGCCATACGCAAATATTATATCAGAATGCTTGAATTCTCTGTATTAACATTAACAAAAGGTAACATAAAGTCATCATGTGCTTGTTTTACAGTGTTCCGAACACTATAAAACAAGCACAGGATGACTTTAAAAATTTACAAGATTCGAAACACTATATGACTGTAAAAATTTACAAAATTTACAAATTTTACAAAATTAGGAACAGGATATTTGTAAAAATTTACAAGATTGAACAACGTATGTTGTAAATTTACAAAGATTGAACAACGTATGGTTTAAAATTTACAAAAATTTTAAAATTACAAAATTTACAAATTTTACAAAATTGTAAAAAAGGTGGGATGGCTATGGAATTTTACAAAACAAGCCATAGCGGGATGACTATCGCATAAGCGAATGTAACCGGTTATTATGCTCCAACGATTCGCTCCCGGGCCTCGAACCAGCTGACGACCCGCGGCTGGCGAATACGAGGAATACGGCGAACCACGGTGAACAACTGCGACCACCGGGGAACACAGCAAACACCGAACCGCGGCCGGTATTGGTGGTTCTGGCGAACACCGGCGAACGACGAACCACGACGGACATGGTGAACACGGCGAACAGCGGTGAACGCAGACCACGGTGAACACAACAAACGCGAATACGGCCCGAACCCGCAACAAGCCGGCGAACAGTGAACACCCGAACCACGCAGGCGAACCACGACGAACATGGTGAACCACCGGTGAACAGCGGTGAACGCAGACCCACGGTGAACCCCAACAAACCGCCCGAACAATGAACACAACAAAGCGGCGAACCACCGGCGAACCTGGCGAACACAGCGTCCACAGCTGCGACCCGGTGAACCACGACACAAATTTCGCGAAACCATTCTCTGGTGATGTGTGGGTAATATCTATAGAAACGGCTTTCGGTAGGAAAGATAGTTGGTAGAAGCGTTCATTGCCACTGAAAAATCGCGTCAGAGGCCAAATTTGTACCGCATAAATGCAGAGTATTATTGCCAGATTCGGTTGGCCGTTTTGGTTACCGGTAGAAAAATAGTTGGTGAGAAAGGAAATAATATGTTGTTAGAACAATAATATAAGTTCGGTAGAAAAATGTTTTTAGAATTTTGGAGATTTGATTGTCATGAAAGTGTAACCACCTTCGTGATTCCACCCTTTGAAATTAAGAAGACCTTCTCATGCTTTTGATTTTCATCTTTCACTCTCATCAGAAACAATGATGCTTCAATGCTAAAAACCACTTTACACATAGCCTTAAATTTTTCTTTAAAATTCCTATTGGTATGAAGTATATCTCTCTTTTTCCTTTATAGTTTCTAAAGTTTGGGAAATTAAGGACTTACCAATCATAAGTCTTAGCAAAGACAAGATAAAAACAAACTAAAGCAATAATATTAGTATTAATATTAATATGAAAACAAACTAGAAAGGAACAAAAAGATATAAGAATTCTCCACTCTTTTTTCAGACCCTGATAAACTAAAGAAAGATATAAGAATTCCCCACTCTTTTTTCAAACCCTGATAAACCTAAATATCGAGGACACCCCACCCAATCCAACCAACAAAAGCAAAACAAAATCAAACATAAAATGCCAATAGGTTTAAATTATTATTATTATTTTTATTTTATAAATAAATAATTTTCAAATAAAACAAATTCAAATTATTTATGTTTTATTTTTTTTTTTTTTTTTTTTTTTTTTTTTTTGTTTAAATTATTATTATTTTATTTTATAAATAAATAATTTTCAAATAAAACAAATTCAAATTATTTATGTTTTTATTGAATTTTAAAAAAAAATATTAAAAAGATTAATAACTAAAGAATATAAGTAAAGTATTAAAAATATTTTGTAATATTTGTTTATGATAAAATTTTAATTAAATATAAAATTATCATTAAAACAATTAAATTATCTATCTTAAATAAATTTAAATATATGAATCTACTAAATACTCAAAATTACAACTTAAACAATAATTTAAAGAATACTCTAATAGACACCCTCCTCTCAATCATAAAGATACACTAATAGACACTCTTCTCCTAACCATAAAGAATGTCCTTTTATGTTGAAGATTTTCAGTCATATCATTCATCGAAATTTATAGTTTACATGTATTTTATTTTGTAGTGAGTTTAGAATAAATTTTAAATTTTTAAGTATAATTTTAGAAGGTGTTAATTTGATGTGTTTTTTTCAAATTTCAATCATTTAAAATTTTAGAAACAAATTTAATTTTCGATAATATGCCCAACACATTTAAGTAAAAGATTTATCAAAGATTTATCAGGAAAATGGATGATTTTTAACCTACTCTATTTCATATCATCTTTTCAGCTGCACTGACGTCTTCCCAAAATTACCTGTGCAGGTGGGCTACGCAGAGGCAAACATCCTCAAAACATACGTGAAATCCTCTGCCAATACCCGTGCAGCCATTCACTTTGCGGGAACCGTGTACGCGACTTCCCGTGTGCCGGCGGTCGCTTCGTTTTCGTCCCGGGGCCCGAGCACTGTGAATCCGGGGATCCTCGAGCCGGACGTCATCGCGTCCGGCGTGAACATCTTAGCCGCATGGCCTCTCAATCTCGCCCCCTCCGGCCTGACAACCGACAATAGAAGAGTCGAGATCAATGTCGTCTCCTGGACGTCGATGGCGTGTCCACATGTGGCCGGCGTAGCCGCGCTGGAGCCTTCACGCGAACTGGAGCCCCGCAGCCATCAAAGAGGCGGTCATGATAACCGCCGACATCGTCGACAACTGGAGCGGCCAGATCTTGGATACCGACAGCGGCCGAGCCGCCGACATTTTCGCCACGGGCGCTGGGCACATCAATACCGACAAAGCAGCCGACCCGGGGTTGATCTACGACATCGACATTGAGGATTATCTCGGCTATCTCTACAGTCTCCAACACACGGATTCTCAGATTCTGGTCATTGCCAACACACTAATGCCTCCGTTTTCTCGGGGATCTATGACGTGGGTTCAGCATGGAAACAACCACGGTTCGAACTTCTATTCGCTACGAAGTTAGAAGCCTCACAATTGTCACTTGGTCTACCTAGGCTGCCAAATCGGGCCATTCAAAACTTAAATTGTATCTTTTATTACACCGTATATTTATTGATAATAGACGCAATTAATTACCTTTAATCTAAAATTCTAATCTTATAGTTAACAATTGAAGATGCTAGTCATACTCTCTAATATCAATGGATGAAATTTAATGTTCATAATTTCCTTGCATTCCTGAATACTTCCATTACCTTGTTTACCTTTTTACATTTTACTTAATATGATTAAATTAGCCTTCTCTAACCATTGATTAATGAGTTAACTGTTTAAGAAAAATTAATATGTATAAAATTTTGCATTTCCACGTTCCTTGAAATTAAGCGTTTGTAGCTAGACGCAATGAAAACTGGACGTCGTTTCAACTAGCACGGCGGCGTTTCAGTGACCAATACGTTTCGACATTCTCCAGCAGCAAGTTAGCACACAGCAAGTCAGCTGTGCTAGTATTATTCTCTTCTGATAAATTTCTAAACTGTACACTGAAGTGGGTCGTGGTGTAATAGTATAATGATAAATTATTGACAGATTTTACATGATTTGCAGTAATTAATAGGAAATCGAAGCGTACACGTTATATTGAGATGAGGACATCAGTTCGACTGCAAACTGTTCCATTTTAAGGCTTGTACTCTACAGCGCGTCAGCGTGTCATTTACCTCGACAAGCAATTGAATTATATGCGGCTCGACCTTAAGGGTTTTGATGTTTGTAATTGCATTGCTTATATTTTTATTTTTGCATGGTAGATATGTTGCAGTTATAAGCATTTGGTTATAAAGTATTTAATGTTTTGGGCAGCATCACATGTAAAAGTGGTAGTTTAAATGTAAAGGGTATGTTTTTATTTTTTGAAACATTTGTCTGAAATTTGACTAGAAATTGTTAGATCAGTAAATTTTAGTAGTTAAATTTGTATAGTTTGAGTGTTTTAAGTTTTTACAGCAAGTTGAGATCTATTTCTGAATTCAGAAATACAATTTAATCAACAGAAAATTATGATTTCATACCAATTTATGTTAGATTTTTTCTTAAGAGAAAAAAACTTAGAACATAGTTGTTATATTGCATTGTGATTATAGCTAGGTGATATTGCTATTGTAGTGATGACCTGGATATGTTATGAGTTATTGGATATGGCCTCACAAACTTAGAACAGTTAGACAGCATGCATATAAAATTATACTAAATTCTAAAAATACACACCTTTGTAACATACAAGCATTAAATACTTTATAATAAAATGTTATTATTTATTAATATTTTTTGAGATTACTTTGTAATACAATACATAAATAATTTATAATTGAATATTTATTACTTGTTAATATTATAAATAATTTATAATTGAATATTTATTACTTGTTAATATTATAAATAATTTATAATTGAATATTTATTACTTGTTAATATTTTTGAATAAAGTTGTGATGGTGTGTTGGACTCCCGTTTAAATTATATTTTATGAAGATATGGTGTATTTTAAGTTAAATGTTTGATTACAATTTTGGGAATCAAGAGATGGAATTTGTGATATATAATTTGATGGGTAAATTGTTATATGAAAATAAAAAAAAATTCTCATATTAATTTTTTTTTTAAATTATTTAATTAATTTCAATTTAAAAAAACTTATAAAATTAACATTAAATTTTCAAAATCAACAAATTTGAGAGACAATTTAATTTTGAAATTCTTACTTTGCAAAGTGTAATTGTTATATTGTATTTAACAATTTAATTTAATTTTGAAATGTGATTGTTATATATTTAACCATTTTAATTTTGAAATTTTTTATATATTAAAATTGTGATTGTTATATTGTATTTAATATTATATTGTTGAATACAAAATGTTTACTTATTAATATGTTTCAAAATTTGATCTATAGATAAAGATATCAAAATAAATGGAAATTGGATTTTGGATTTTTTCTCTCTCGGAGAATTATATTTGAATATTTAAAAAAATAGTTAATTGTAATTTTGGTTGAGAGAAATAGAAATGGAAAGGAATGGCTTTTGAAAATATGAGTTTCATAATAAATTAAAAAAGATTTTTCAAGTTATGTTTGTCTAAATGGACTGCCCCTAATTAAGGGAGGACTGCCACCACCACGAGTACAGCCTTTTATGCAACAGAATAAGATGCTTCGCCACTACATAAGTTTGACTGAAAGGGCTAGGGTTGGGCGACAGAACATAGGGGACCCTGGGGATTACAGTTGCAATTCTTTGTACAGAGATAAGACAGTATGAGCGAAGACAGACTCACTTTTCAGGATTTCACCTATCATCCTTACCTTCCTTCGGTCCTTTACACGCATACAGAGTTTCATTGTTTATGTGTTATCAAAACATTTTTGGTAAGTTTACCTTTAATATATAATAATATGTTTTATAATAAAGATATAAAATATACAAATGTTATATATATAATAATATAATTTTATTTTAAGATATAAGTATTTTATGTGATTTGTATAATATTTTTAATAGTATTTTATTTTGAAAAATCATTTTTGTTGTTGCAATAGGGAAAATGTAGTGTGATAAGAAGTTAGAGGAGAAAAAGTGGAGGTATTATAAGAGATAAAAATATCCTCTATATTTTGACAAGTGTAAAAGAAAAAATAAGCATTGCTAAAATAGGAACAAAGTCCTTAAGGCTTCGTAGTGAAATTGGGGGTTGGTCAATTCCTAAAGGCCATGGGATGAAAGAGTATGTAACTATCCTGCTGGCTGACACTAAGAGAGTTGAAATTGATCTTAATTTCAAAATATTTGTCACCTGAAACCTTCCTAACATTTTAACTCAACAAAACTATGAGTCTTCTAAACTTCTATTAATGCTTTTGGAGACACAAAAATAAAGTTAAAAATTTGCAAGTATTCCCTTACCTTCTTAAAATTGGATAATCTCTTACCTTCTTAAAATTGATGTTTATCATCATCGTAAACAATTTTATATTTAAATATTATGTAATATTAATTTTATATGTTATTTTATAAATATCAAAAATAATATTATTTTAACTATTTTGAATTGAAGTTGATAATTGATTCTAAGTCCTTGAAGCAAGCTAGGAGTTTGTGGAGTTAGCCATAACAGGAGGACAACATGAGCACACGCAAAGGGGAAGCAAGGGTACCCCTCATACAAGCATAGGTGGTGGTGATAGAGAAAGAGGGCCAGAGGTGTGGTTTTCAAGGCACCTTGGAGATTGAGACCCAGAGAAAAAGATGAGAAAGGAGCCGAGGGGAAAAGGAAGTGAGTGCATGGGAGAAGAAGCTAGAGAAAATCACAATGAGATGCAAGACACAATGATGCCCAATGGGGTAGAAGGGAGCAACCCATGCAAACCCAAAACAACAATGATACCCAATTGTCTTGGAGGATCCACAAACACAACTCTGGGGGACTAGATGAAGATGCATCGTTAATATGAAAGGATTCATGGAGTTTGTATTACAGAAAGAATTTTGCGCAACTGGATTAAATATCAAGGGAAGCCAAGCGGAGAAGTGGAGATCCACTTGGGCTCGAAAGGATTCTTCACATTAGTATTCATGAACTTGGAGGATAGGGATAGAGTCTTTGAGGGAGGGCCATACTTCCATGCCTCATGGGAGTAGCACATGCAGCCATGGAAGGAAAATTTCTCCCTAGATAAATAGACTTTCAAAAGGTGCCCGTCATTTTGAATTTCATTCCTTACCTTTGAATATTGGTTACCCTCTACTTTTGAAGCAATAGGAAAGAAATTGGGGAAATATGTGAAGACTTCAAAAGCCACCCTAAAATGGAGATATACATCTTACACACAAGAAAATGCATAGAAATGGATGTGTCGAGGAGCACTCCCGAAGCCATAAGTTTTGGAATTGAGGGATGAGGAATGGATCCAAAACATATAGATTATGAATAGATCTCCTTCAGATGCAGAAGATTCCATGAACAGCTACCTAATGAGAGGAAAATTCTTATAGCAATGAAAAAAAAGAGCTAGAAAAACCCAAACCACTGACATGATGAGAATGGGTTTATAAAAAAGAACCCCAGAAGCAGAGAAAACAAAAAAAGACAGAAAAAAAAAAAAAAAAAAAAAAAAAAAAAAAAAAAAAAAAAAAAAAAAAAAAAAAGAGGAGGAAGAAAAGAAAAGGATTAGGAAAAAAACTCAAAGAAATGAGGAGAACAAGCAACAAATGAGCCCATTGATTGACCAAGTAACAAGAAGGAATAGAGGAGTTGCACAACCCCAATGGATGGAGAAATCAGAGATGAAAACACCCCATTACAGAAGGAGAATCTTGGGAAATGACCCCAAAGGAAGTAGGCACAAAGATCTTGATCTCTAAAAGACCTTGTGGAAAGGGAAGGGATAGATCTCTCGAACATCTTTGGAGAAATGGAAAAGACAAGGAGTAGACAATGTACTTAGCAGAGAGAAACTTGACCACATTCAATACCTATTTCTCCTAGGGAGGAAGCCAAATCCAGAGAAAAAAAATGCACACACGAGGAGGTGGACACCTAGGAGTCAAAGCAGGTGAAGGACAACCACAAATCTCACCCAAGAAGACGGTCTTAAGAGGGAAAAAAGGTAGGAAATCAAATAGGAGCCCCTCTGAGGAGCAGGCATGTTGATAAACTCAGGTAAGATCGAGAAACTCTTCCCCAACTCCCCACCACATGTTTAAATGAAGGTTATAACTTGGAATATAAAATGCCTAAACAACCCAAGAAAGAAAAAAATCCTTAGGAATAGACTAAAGAAAGAACAATCGGATATTTGTTTTATTCAAGAGACAAATGCAATACAAAGCGAGAATGGAGAAATGGCCAAAACAATAGGCATAGAGTACAAGATGGTGAGCTATCGAAAGCCAACATATGGCGGGAGGAATTCTCACCTTATGGAACCCACAAGTACCGAGCCTAATACTTGTGCAGCGACGGGCACACCCTAACGGTACGTATGCAAATCATTGGAAACACATAGGTGATTCTATGCACTAATGTGTATGGGCCCCAGGTGTTAGAGGAAAAGCGATGAATGATACGGGACTTATAAGACCTTAAAACCCGATCCAACAAGCTCCAATGGATCCCGGCAGGGGACTTCCAACATCATCACTTCACTTGCAGAGAAAAAAAGGAGGTACAATAAGATTGGATAGGGATGCAAAAGAATTCTCAAAGAAGTTCATAGACAATACGAAGATGGTAGACCTCAAAACTAATAATGGCAAGTTCACCTGGAAAAATAAGTGAATGAACTTGATGTCAATTGTAAACAAGACTCAGCAATTCCTAGTATCGAGTCAATCTGTCACGAGGCTAACCTTAGTTGCAACATCCTCCCACAGAATCCAGGATCAGCCAATGAGCTGGAAAGCGAGCATCCAACCACCAAGGAATAGACCCTTGATTTGAGAAATTATGGATTTAGACCAGAATTTCAGGAAAATCAAGTGGTGGTGGAAGGAACAACTAGGGAAAGGGAAAAGGATGTTCAAACTCTATAAGAAACTAAAAGTATATCAAATATAGGTTCAAGGAGTGGAATCCTGACACTTTGGGAACATAAAGCAGAGAAAAACAACATAAGAGGAAAAAATGAAAAAAAGCTCGAGGAAATGCATTTCGGAGGAGCTATCTGAGGAGAATAGAAAATGAAAGAGATCGGATATTGAATGGGAAGCTGATACCGGCGGAAGAAACACTTTGGCAAAAAGTCACCGTGTCAGATGCTTCAGGAAGGAGAAACGAAACACCAAGTTTTTCATAGAACAACCATGGCTAGAAAAGCCCATAACAAAATACTGAATATCAAGGACCAAGATGGAATCAAGCGCGAGTCACATAAGGAGATTGAAACTAGTCTGGTAAACCACTTCCACTGGATAGCTCAGGAACCCAACCAGGACAGAATGAATGCCATACAAAGGATAATCCAACATATCCCACCCTTGGTCACTAGAGGAACAAAGAAATAAAAAGCATGAACAAACCGATTGTGAAGGAGGAAATTGACCAAGTACTCGAGGAAATGCCCAACGGGAAAGCCCAAGGTCTAGATGGCTTCACAGTGGAATCCTTCAAAGCCTCCTGGGAAGTGGTCAAACATGACATTTATAGGGTAGTGGAAGACTCTAGAAGGTCAACCTCCATTCTAAAAGAGCTAAATGCTACAATGATTACATTAATCCCCGAAGAAAATGAAGCCAAAACCCTTGATTGATTCTGAGATCTATAGCGTGCAATGTGGTTTATGAATAATCTCCAATGTTATGAAAATGGGTGAAACCCATCCTACCCACACTAGTCTCACAAGAACATCGGAGCTTTGTGGAAGGGAGACAAATAATGGACAGTATTATCCATGCCATGAGTTGATCCACACCCACAAGAAGCTTTTAGAAGAGAGGGAAATGATAATACAAGCGGACCTAGCAAAATCTTATGACAAAATTAGGTGGCATTATATGTTTCAAGACCTTGGAAGCCTTTGGTTTCATCCAACACTAGATCAAGCCCCGGATAATTCGGCCTAATTTCCTGACAAGCTACTCCTTTGCTAATAAATGGAGCCCCTATGACCTTTACGGTCCCGCGAAGACTGTCGGATAAGAAGACCGTTGTCCCCTTCCTTTTCCATTACGATGATGGGTCAGTCAAGCATTAAAGAAATCAGCGCAGCGGTGAAATAACATGTATCCAAACCTTTCAAAAATTGCCCTACTTCCCTTTAATAGTTAAGTGAATGACATACTTCATGGCATGCCATGGTCAAAGGAAGCAAATCTACCAGCGAATCCTAGAGAAGAGTTTGGCCAGCCACCTCGAGTGTAGATATCAATCATTCCAAATCTATGATCTTCTTCTTCAATACCAACCCGACAATCCAAAGAAATTTGGCCAAAAGCGATACGGGCTTTGAACGCAAAGCACTCCCAACTAATTACTTGGGCATACCCTTGACAGATAAAGCTTACAAAATATCCACTTGGGAAGGAATAATCAACAAATTACAAAGTGGGTGGCGGACATCTGAATCCCTCAACTAATTTGGAAGACTTATTATGACCAAGTCTGTTTTGCAACAATTCCAACCTTTATGATGTTTGTTTTACCAACCCCCAAGGGGATACTACAAAAAAAAAAAGCCATCCAAAGGGAATTCCTATAGAGAGGAGAGGAAATGAATAAAAATGGGCCCTGGTGGCAGGAGAGTACGTAAACCAAAAGGCAAAGAGGAGGTTTGGACTACAAGACATAGTGATAATGACACCTACGGCGAAACTCTAGTGGTGTTGGGTCAAAGAAACTAAAACACCCTGGGTAACCCTATGGAAGACAAAGTACGCCCCAGACATTCACGACCAGGACAAAATCCGCTTCAAAGGAACCAGGGAAGGTTCAACCATCTAGAACCTGGACTGGCGCAAAAAAGCCTGGATTCAAACATACAGATTTTAGGAAGTAAGTAATGACAAAACAACCATATTCTGGGAGGGCCACGGCAGCAAGACATAATGGAGAAGCAGACGAGAACCTCCCAACATGAGTTGATTAACATGAGTAAAATAGAGTCTATCATTCTGGAAACAAGCAGTCTAACAAATGGAGAATCTAGAACACTCTCTGAATAATAGATCCCAAACCGCAACAACAGTAAAAAGAGGTGGAGGAGGAATTGGGGAGACAAAAAATTACAATCACGGAAGGAAATGACCAACTTAGATGGGGACAAAAAGAGCGGCGGGGAGTCGTCTAAAATAATTCTTACACTATATCGTGGACCAGGACCAAGAAGAACAGGCGCAACAATGGGTAAATATTTTGGGCAGCCCCCAATGGCCAAAAATAATTTTTTTTCCAATGGTTAATACTCCATAATCGAATTCTAGCAGGAGAAAACCTAAGGAAAAGAGGATTCATAGATCCTTCCAGATGTCACCTCTGTCAAGCCAAGGAAGAAACAACGAACCATCTCCTTGACAAATGCACCTACCGTGAGAATTTGGGTGGCGACAGGTATCTTCCGACGGTCAAATAGGATCCGAGGTAACATCGCTACAACTATCAATATTTGGAAATAGAACTATAGTGAAAACGAAGAGGTGAACCTCTGTTGGACCCTCATCCGAGGAATGATCATATGGGCAATGCAGAAGGAATCAGCCCATCGCCGAGAACTGAAAAGATGGCGAGGAAGAAATCGAGAACAATAATCTCCATGATGTAAAAAGCGATGCGAGCCACAAGCTGACCCAGACAAGAAAGGCATAAATCATAGACCGGGACTCCCAAATTCTAGAATCCTTCCACTTGAAATACATACGCAACCCTAATCAGGTAAGACAACCACCACAAATCCAAGTAGGTGATTGCAAATGGAAACCACCATGATGAAAGCTCCTCAAGATGACTTCGATTGAAGTCCGAAGGTAACCGGAGACGGGCGAGGGAATAGGAGGAATGTCGAGAACTGATAAATGAAATATCATCCGGTTGTACGCTGAGATTTTGGGAAATTCAACCAACAATGTAGTGAAATTTGGAGCCTAGAGATAGGCCTCGAGATTATAAGTTGGGAAGGGATGACAAACATCATAGTGAAAGGAGACTCCTTGGTTGTGTGATACAAGGAGACTCCAAAAGCGGTACTAGAGTGAAAAATTCGGAGACAGCGGTGCCCAGCGATCCCTACAAAAATTCGAGAGCACTTGTAGGCGAGGGATCTAGCGTGGAGTTGCGTTGAATGCAGATGTCCAACAAAATGGTAGCGGACATGTCGCTAATGAGGGTCAGGAAGGACCAGGCTGGACACTATCACGGAGTAACATCCAGAATGAATTGAGTTCAAAGCAATTTTACACATCAACTAGCACGACAAAAGAAGCGTGACGGCGGTCGGAAATGCGGATGACATCGAGGTTGGAGACATAGAATTAAATGAAGGGCATGTAGGATCCAGACCGAATCTGATAGCACACCACCCAAACATGAGTTACAATGCGGATCACAGTCACACATCAAGAGGAACAACCTGCGGTCACGTCAATGAGGAAGAATGCGAGGGGGTTGTGCAGTGGGAAAACAGAAAAAGAGATTAATCAATAGGCAAGGGCGAAGGAAAAAGTGTTTCCAATGGCCGAGTATGGGTATACCTCACCTAAGTACAAATACAGGGAGTTGTAATGATTGTCGTACAACGTGCAGGGAAAATGATTGGCACAGAGGTGATGACAGGGCTCCCAAAAGAACACACTCCAAAACAATGAAAAAGGACTAGAAGGTACACATTTATGAGTGGCCCATGATTGCCAAGATGAGCCCACAACCATGGAATTCCCATAAGAGAAGAAACACCAAGGATAGCCACAGACCAGAGAGAATCAATTATAGAGCCCATCTTACATACCGGGGAAGAGGCGAATAGGAACAAGAGAAAGAACCCAAGACAAAAAGCCAACACAAACTGAAGCCGAGATGGTAAGAATGAAGAAAACCCATGGTAAGAGAGGCCCCCATGGGAAAGATCCTCTGACAAGCGCCAGAAGGATTACAAGGATGGAGCAAACAGACAGAGAAGCCAAGGGTACCTTTCTCATGCAGTTCAATCCAAAGGGTAAAGTGATCATCAACAAGTGGGATAGAGAAATCAACACCACCTGCGCCGAAGGTAAAGCACGATAGAACTAATTCAAAGAAGCGAGATGGGATAAGGGACCCTGGGGGCTATCGTGAGAACAGCGGCTCCACCACAAAGCGATTGGAGGAGGCATGGCAAACAAAAATGGTGATAGGCAAGATGAACGTTGAACGGAAAGAGACCAACAGGGAGACTACCAGGGACCACAAGAAGGTGCTCACATAAATTCTGAGTCGCCTCAGTAACGTGGAGGCCAGTGTAAAAAGACTAGTTGAGGACTAGAGGTAAATAAAAAATGTAACGAATGGTAGGCCAATTCCACCTTTACTTACGTTATGTCCACCACATGGAAATAATTCCAACAGGCTAGAAATGAATTTCCCATTGTATCAGGCGTGCGGTCTGGAGTAGAGGAAGGAGAACGAGGCAATAAATGATGGTGACTTAAGACATCCCATCATCCTAGCAAGTTGTTTAATTATAGGTACTACCCTATTTTTTTTTTTTTTTTTGGTTATGTTTTATGTATATGTTATGGTTTAGTCTTTCAAACTGGTTTTCGGAGGATTGGGTTGGTTTCCTATGGTGGCGGCCCAGTCCTCCCCTTGCTATCTTAGACATCACAACTCCAGGATCACGATAAGTTTCTTTTGGTGGATCAAGGAATTTCCTTGTTTTTTGTATCATAACCCTTCAGTAATACAAGATTTCACTCACTTACTATATATATATATATATATATATATATATATATATATATATATATATATATAGATAGATATTAATTGATATTAATGTTAAATGTCAAAACATATAAAAAGATTGATATTTAATGTATAAATGTCCAAAACATATAAAAAGTTATACTTATGACATTTTCTATATGAAAAGGTTTATATTGCATTTTTATGCAAATAAGAGATAATATAATTATGTATTATTTTCCATTTTTATATAATAATTTACTTTTAATTTTATAATGTGACACTTAAATTATATTAACCTTCATATTCTTCTTATTCAAATTTAAATATAGTATAACCTTCATATTCTTCTTATTCAAATTTAAATATAGTATAGATATATTTAACTTTTTATGATTTATCATTAGAAAATATATTATTTTATTAAAATTTAAAATTCTTTTGTTAAGGTGATAGATTTTATTATAATTTAGTTGTTAATTGATATTAAGAAAATCTATTATTAAGGTGATAGATTTTATTATAATTTAGTTGTTAATTGATATTAAGAAAATCTATTATTAATTATTATCTGTAACTAAAATTGAAATAATTATTTAATTGAAAAAAGTGTTACTTTTAATAATTTTTCTTTTAAACAATATTAAAAAAAATCAATTTCCAAAATTTTCATCCCTAATTTACAACAATAAAATTATATACTCTTTCAAATAATATTTAATTTTAATTTTATTTCAAAATGATATATTCACCTCTTGACTCTCTTATAATTTAATCCTATATTAAAATTTAAATCTACTATAAATATATTTAATTTTTTCATAATTAAAAAAAATAAAATAAAACTCAATTAAAAATATTCATAATCTTACATATAATAATCAATTAAAATATTGAAATTTAAATCTACCATAGATATATCTTATTTTTTCATAATTAAAAAAATAAATAAAAACCAATAAAAAATATTCATAATCTTACATATAATAATTAATAATAATTAATAATAATCAATTAAAAACATTCTGAAAGATTAAATGTGATTAATTAGCACAACCACAAATTAGTGGCTGGTGAACGTCGAAAGGATGGCTTGCAAAACTTGAACTGTTTGAAAGGAGTCAGAAGGAGTTGGCTGGAAGGAGGCAGTGTGTCGGATGTGTCGGAGGCAGTGTGTCCAGAACGTAATTGGTGAAGGCCAAAGATTTAGGTTGGCCTAGAAAATGAAGCCCTAATCACTCTTACGTGACAAGCTAGCCACCATAGTAAATTTTAAATATGATTAAGTAAAAGTAAAAAAATAAACATGTAAACTGATGTCTTTATAATAGTGAGGAAGTTAGTGGTTGAAATCACAACCATTGATTTATTGGAACTATTAAGAATATTCCATCAATATTTAATCTTGTCCATACAAAACTAATTAAACACTAAAAACCTATTAAATGTGTCCATGATCAATAAGTGTACAAAACACTGTCCATCATATAAAAAAAGCCATGCATATCTATCACAAAATGAAAGTGTGGTGTATAGTCGAGATGTACAACCAAGGATGGGGTAAATTTTCAAATTTGAAAAACTGTTTCATTTTGAAATTTCAATCTACCGCACAGTATACAGAGTTAACCTGCTCCACCGCACCCTCTGGATAGAGGGTCGATCACTTTCTTTTGTTTTTGCTTATTTATTGATATGATATATTCATACCAATCATGGATGAAAAGAGCATGTCGCTATTATAACTTTACCAATTCAGTTCAATCAATGACAAACTATGGTCTTATCTACAAATAAAATTCGTATCGATTCATTTAATTTGTCAATCAAGTCTTTTATTTCAATGCGTATTAATTTCACTCATTCCAAAGTTTGACCTAGTGCTGTTTATCCCACGCCCGACCTCTTTCCCTCCTCGTCTCCGACAGAATAGTTGCCCATTTACTACCTGCACAGACAGATGATGCAGACATCCACGGTCATTTATTTCACTTTCATCATTTTATGTCACGCAACGGAAGTTAATCTCTAACCTTCAAGCGGCTTCCATCGACAGATATATTACACTCCTCGTGATATATTCGAACGTTTTCTGATAATCACCGGTAACGTCCACCATGATCACGAGCTTAGTCTCTCTCTGTTTAATACTTATCCGACTCGTCATATATTCGAACGTTTGCCGATCATCACTGATAACAGTCACCATGATCACAAGCTCAGTCTCACTCTGTTTAATACCTTATCCCTCCATGCTGATCACGAGATTTCAAATTTCCATGGCGCCTAATTCTGGAACTCTAATCATATAAAGTCACATAAGCTGAGCACAAGATCGTGAAAAAAATGCATGAGAGCTACGAAGATTCTTCATCATGAGCGAGCTGTGGAGCAGATTTGTCTGTTAATATTTCTAGCATCCATGGAGGCCAGCATGATCAGAGGCAGTAAAGTTGAGTGCGTCCTGACGTATATAGTCCACCTCAGCGAGGCGGAAACAGAAGGTATTCAGCATTCCAATCGCCAGTAAAGGTGAAGCCAACCAAGTTGGGATTTTACTGAACTCAACCAGAAGATGGCCTACACTGTAATATGCATAAACAAATTGAAGGGAGAAAACAATTCTCTCGGGCCTCCGTGACGTGGGTTCAGCATGGACACGACCACGGTTGATTTGCTACAGGGTCAGACACCCCATAGTTGTCACTTGGTCTCCCTAGGTTGGCAATTCGGTCCGTTCAAGACCTAATTGTACTGATCTCATTACCCTCTGCTGATAAATTTATACACTGTACATTGAAGTGTGTCGTGGTATTTTGAACCGTTGAGCTCCATTTGAGAAGTTATATTTCACGTGAATATGGGCATTATCACCGAGTATCTCTTGTGATAACTTGGAGTTTATGATGCTT
>SNQJ01S0189125.1:0-15041 GCA_010110895.2 Picea sitchensis | reverse complement strand
ATTCCAGACTCCTCTATGGAACTTTTCTCCCAGTAAGTTTCCCACCAATGTTTGACATGAGGGAGATCTTTAAGGAGTGTGAAGGTGATTTTTTCTTTGTCAGAAAAATTGTGAATAGAGAAATAACCTTCTAGCAGAGTTAACCATTTTTCTAGGGCTTCTGCATCTATCTGTCCTTCAAATACAGGGATATCAAAATTAACTTGTACCTTGAAAGGCGAGATGCCTCCAAAGTGGTCATTTGATGAAGATGTGCATGATACTATCGGCAAGCGTTTAAGGATGTGGGAAAAATTCTCCATCATTTCGTCCCTCCGTCACATGAGAGCTTGCTCAAGCTACAGATTGATAAGATCATCTACTCCATCGTTTTTATTTTCCTCCGCCATTGAGGGTTTCTTGGGTGTGAGAGCGTGATTGTATTCAAGAGAGACAAGTGCGAGACCCAACTTTCTATACCTAGACCTCGTTGGGGACATGCACTGAAAAAACACGATCAAGAGCAGCCTGCTCTGATACCACTGATCCGTATTATTTTCGGCACGAAATGCGAGTGGAGATATAATAAATAAATGCACAGAGATATTGCAGATATTCAATAAGATAACATAAATGTATCAGAGATGAAACCATAAACACAGATATACAGTAATACACAATTTCTATTAACGAAATAAATGTACAGAGACTATAAAAATACAAAGTGAAAGACTCGCTAGAATGGCGGCAGCTTATCTCTAAGAAGAGATGTGACGGCTACTCGCATTCGCAAGAAGATCATTACAATGAGTCTCTGAAGGAATTTTTTCAATAAACAGGAATGCCAAAAGTCCTAGACATCCAAAAACCTAACCCTAGGAGATGAAGCGCCAAAAGTCATGTGGGCCCCGTTTGGGTAAGTTAGTACATCAACTTCCCGGGGTCGTAACTTTTGCATACGATCTCTGTTTTAGGTGTATGATAGCTCGTTGGAAAGGTGTCGTCGAGGAGATTCATTTTGGGGGCTCAATCATGCCTTTGGATATCATTGAGAACCTCTATATTGAAAAACCTTCATTTGGGCCCTCAAAATGGCCCCGAAAGTTAAAAAATGCTAAAAATAGTAAATTGCCAAATTTGCCAGAAAACTATTTTGAGCCAATTGAAAAAGTTGGGTGGCCACCGATATCCACTTAGATCACTCCTATGGTTGATGATGGACACCAAGCTGACCAAATCGGTTGCCTTCCACCCACATACTAATGTAAAAATGGAGGTAGTCAACATGATGATTGTCCATATCCCAAGGATGTAAAATTCCAAACATCCCCGCACATGGGATGAGAACCTTCCCTATGTTCAACATAGCTACAACAGATCCCTCCATTTCTCTATTGGACACAACCCTTTTTAGGTATGCTTGGGGTTCCAGCCATTGGCCCCCATTGACATAGCTCTTCCCATTGCAGCTGCACAAGAAGAGTCCTCCCATGCTCATACCAAGGCTGATCGAGAAACCAAATTTGTTGAGTGAATCCAATGCATTCAAAAACAAGTTCATGACACTTTGCAGAAAGCCAATGCCAAATACAATAAACACCACGATCAACATCAGGTACCACATAAGTTTCAGTTGGGAGATAAGGTGTGGTTGCATCTACATAAAGAGCACCTCACAGGACCCCATCAGAAGCTCATCCCACTCTGATACGAGCCTTACAGCATCACCAAGGTTGTGGGTGAGAATTCTTTTGAATTAAGTATTCTCCCTTTCCTTGGCACGTACCTAGTATTTAATGTGGAACTGCTTTGACCATATTTTCCACCTCTCTTGGACACTTCAGACGCAGTTGAGAACTTGTCCCCTAAAAAACTCAATTTTGATTGCATTTAATAGGAAACAGTTGATTAGATCATGCACACTAAGATGAAGGGAACCCACCATCAGAACATCCAACTCTATCGGGCTGTCAAAGTAGGGTAGCTTCTTCACCAGGGAAAGTGGCTCACCAAGAGTCAGATTCAAAATAAGTTTCCCCATCTGATCAAGGAACTTTATGCAATGGGGAAGGAATGATACTGGTGGATATTGGTGGCCACCCACCTATTCCACTAATTCAGAATGGTTTCACATCTTGGTAGTTATTTTCTATGATTTTTTAGGTCCTAAACTTCTGGGGTCATTTTGAGGCCCTAAAATGTGTAATCCTCGGTCATACCTTTCCAACGGGGTACCAAGCACCCAAAATGGAGATAGTATGAAAAATTCCACCCCCCTCCCCGCGGGAATTTGATGTATCAACTAACCACATCGGGGCCCTCAAACCTTTTTTTCATTTCATCTTCTAGGGTTAGGGTTTTGGATTTTTAGGGTTTTCTCATTAATTATTTATGTTAAAAGGCCTTTTTGGACTCTTTGTAATCAACTTCTTGCAAATGACCATAGCCATCACATCTCTATCTTTAGAGATAAGGTACCACTATTCTAGCTAGATTGTGTTCTTTGCATTTTGCAGTCTTTTGTATTTCATATAGCAATGAATAGAATATGAGTTTAATTGTATTATTTTGTTTATTGAAATATCTTTGTGTGTTTCCTTATTATATATTTGCCTTCATGTCGTTATCAATATAATCTAGATCAAATTTGGTTGCTTTCAAAGGTAAGGGGCCTTCTTTCTTGCATTAAAAATGAACCAATGCCATGCCCTGAGGCATCACACTCCATAATAAATGTTTTTGTGAAGTCGGTTGTAGCTAGGACAAGAGTTGTACACATAGCCTCCTTAAGTTTTTCAAAACATTTGGTTGTTGCTTGAGTCCAAAAAATGCTTCCTTATTTAATAATGTTGTTAGAGGTACTTCTATGTGACCATAGTTCTTAACAAACTTGCGGTAATAGCCTACCAATCCTAAGAATCCTCTAAGTTTATTTAAGGTTTTGGGAATCCATCATTCTCTTATAGCTATAATTTTGTTAGGGTCCACTTTTACACCTTCATGAGATACAATGTGACCCAAATATTCCACTCCTTGAACCCCAAAGGCACACATGGAAGGCTTTGCATAAAGTTGTTTCTCTTTCAATAGTTGTAATACTTTGTCAATATGTTGTGCATGCTCTTACTAAGATTTGTTGTAGATTAGTATGTCATCAAAAAATACTAACACGAGTTTTCTAAGGAAGGGTTTGCAAATAGAATTCTTCAAGCTTTGAAATGTTGAAGGTGCATTAGTAAGTCCAAATGGCATAACCAGAACCTCATAATGACCTTCATGTGTTCTAAAAGTTGTTTTGAGAATGTCTTCCTGCCTCATTTTGATTTGATGATATCCCGAACAAAGATCTAACTTAGTAAATAAAATTGTTCCATGCAATTCATCCAATAATTCATAATGATGGGAATAGGAAACTTATATTTGATGGTCATTTTGTTGAGTTGTCTATAATTTGGACACATGCACCATGAACCAACCTTTTTCATAACCATCACCACTGATGAAGAGAAATAACTTTGGCTAGGTTGACGTATGTCAACCTCTAACATTTCTTGGATCATATGTTCAATCTCACTCTTTTTTGCATATGGATACCTGTAAAGGTTGATGTTAGGTGGTACACTTCCTAGTTGCAAATGAATAACATGGTCATGATCTCGATCAGATGGAAGACCCTTAGGCATTTCTCCAAATACCTCGGAATTATTGTTGATAACTATTTGGAGATCCAATGGAGCAGAGGATATAGATGTTTGAACATATAGTGAGTATAATTATGGAATTATACCATGGTGTCCCTTTTTGAGTAATTTTGTCATGATACTAGAGATTATCACCTTAGAGGGTTTCCCTTGGATACCTCTAAGCTCAATTTCCTTGCATCATGACGAAAATCTCATGAAAAGATCTTGAAAATTAAGGGCCATTATTCCTAATGATTCTAACCATTGGACCCCTAATACAACATCATCACCACCCATTTGGATGGAAATCATGGGACTATCTAATAAATACTCCCCTATATTTAGCTTAATACTATGACACTTCCCAGAACAATTTATGTTACCTCCATCTACAATCATTACTTGAAACGCTGGTGTTGGAAATACAAATAAATTGAGACCTTTTTCTAATCTGAAATTGATGAAGTTATGGGTATTATCATAGTCAATCAACACTGTTACCATTTTATTTTTGATGTATCCTTGTATCTTGAGGGTTTGTGGAGTACGAATGCCAGCTAATGCATGACAAGATATCCTTGGAGTAATCTCTTCTAGATCTATATCTTGTTATGCTTTCCAAATAACTCTCCACCACCAAGCCTTCTATTCATCCAAGCCTTCCTTAGATAGTGCTCTATAGCCTAAGAAAAGATTGAAAAATGAAAAGCAATACAAACTAGCTAGAATGGTGGTAGCTTATCTCTGAAGAGAGAGGTTTCTCCTACACTCATTTGCAAGAAGACATTACAAGATGCCAAAATGGCCTTTTAACATAAAGTAATAAACCCTAAGAGGAAAAAAACCTAAATATCTAAACCCTAACTCTAGGAGACGAAGTGCCAAAAGGATTGTGGGACTTGAGGTGGCTAGTTAATATGTCAACTTCCCGGGGGCACAACTTTTTCATACAATCTCGGTTTGGGGTGCACAGTAGCACGTTGGAAATATCTGACTGAAAAATACAATTGTTGGTAAGCCATGGCCACCCTCAACCCTCAAATGGATAAAAAAACATTGTTTAAGGCTTCAAAACAACCCTGAAAGTTTAGGACCTAAAAAACTATAGACAAAAAAGTTGCCAAGATGGAGAACCATGTTGAGTCAGTGGAAGAAGTGTGTGGCCACCAATGTCCACCTGGATCAACCTCTAAATAACATTTCCGGTCTTCAACAAACTCTTCCATTAATGCCAGTTCTTCCTAGGAGAGCCATTGTTGTTTCCAATTTGTTGATCTCTCCCAATCCACGATTTGTCTGAGATTATAGTATCCATTACTTTTGAGATCTTGAATCAGTTGAGGAGGTAATATATGCAAGCATTTACTACCTATCCAAGGATCAAGAACAATTTGAACTTTCCTATCTTTTCCCACCTTCTAGATCAACCAATTTCCTACCAAATGAAAGGTTGAGTTAACAACTTTCTAGATGATTGAGGTGTTACATAGCTATTTATTTGGGTTTTTTGCCTAGTCTTCTACTGTAGTTGGGGCTATATATTTTCAATTGATTACTTGGATGCAAAATCATTTTCCCTTTGAAAGCCTCCAAACATTAGCTAGTACTTTGGAGAAGAAAAAAAGGCTTTTTTATTCCTCATCCTCCACTAGCCTTTAGAACAACCAATTTCTTCCACAAAGCTAATACAAGTCCTTTCTTTTTTTGGTCTCTTGACCAACTAATTTGTTGCACAATTTCCTAATGGTCTTCAGCACACCTTTTAGACCCCATGCCAATGAAATCCAATACATTGATATTGCTTCAAATACAACCTTAATAAGAACCAGTATACCCTCGTGAGAGAGCCATCGGTTGCACCAATTATTTAGTCTCTTTTCCACCTTGGCAATGAGCCATTGCTAGTCACCTTTTTTTTTTATAGACTAGATTTTAAGTGAAATTCCAGATACTTTAATCGATGATCTAAATTAATCACCCGATAAAAGAACAATTGGAAGAAATAACCATGTTCTTGTTCAATAACACCCCACATGGAAATAATCATTTTATCAAAATTTATAATCACACTAATATCTTTACAAAAATAATTGTAAGATATTTTTAAATTTCTCAACCGCCCTTCTAATACCTTCACATAAAATCAAAATATCATAAATAAACTAATGGACTTACTTAGTGGTACATTGCTTAAAAAAGAGAAACAAGGGTCATGTTTTATGGAGTACATTTTTTAATGTTTCATCATTAAACTATAAGACAACTTATGTCAAAGTCCGTGTTGTAATATTAATGTCATGATATTAATATCAAAGTGTTTCTATATTTAGGTCAATCGTATGATTTCAATGTAATTTGATATAATAAAAATTAATTAGATTTGAATTTAAAAGGATATGATATGTACGTGATTAAAGTAATTAAAATATAAATAAATAATATTAATTTAATTTTTAATTAAGATAAAAAAAATTGCATTTAATCAAAATAATTATTATTTTAATATCCTTTTCTATTATATCATCATGGATTTTTTTATAGACAAAATCATCATGGATTTTTTTATAGACAAAATCTGAATGAAATCTTCACTCATCCCAAAGGTAATAAAAAATAACAACAATGCTACTTTTATCCCATTTTACTATGTGGAATTATGCATTATATTTCCTAGCTTTTTTTTTCCAAATTAGAAATTAACCTGATTTATATTAGGAGATATAAATCATTTACATCACAAGTAGCCAATACAATTCGTCCCGGAGACACAGCCGGATTTGACCTCAAGACCTCCCAACACTTGGAGAAAGGTACTTGTCATTACCAACCGCTGCTTGTCTCACTCTGACTATTACATTTCCTAGCTTTCAGCTCTTTAAAGTTCATACATGTTCATTACTTTGTGCTTTGTCAAAGTTATTTTAAATTTATTGTACACGCTGGTTTTACATATAAAGTGCAATGTAAGTTGTTAATGTGTTTTTTAAGAAGTGCACGGTTGTTATGGGAGTCTATACATTAAAACAAAAAGAAAAAGTTATTGTGGAGTAGCTATCGCTTAACTTAGAATTTGGAAAATGGCCGAGCCTCTAAATCCACCCGAGGGTAATTGTAATGACGTGTCATATACAAAATACACGTCATCATAAGCATGTGTTCATATAAATGTCATATGTCACCATACCGTCATAGAGACAACACCCCCGTTCTTCCCGTCAGCATGCTGCCGACAAAACGTGGCAAAAGTTGAGTGAAATGTAATTAATGTTTCTCATGAAACGTTACCGCCGGTAAAAAGGGTTTCTTCACGTAACATCTTCCCGACAAAACTTATTTAATTGGGAAGCCGTAAACACCCCACTAGCGATCACTTAAAAGCGGTATTGTCAAAACGTTCTAGTTTTTTTTTTTTTCTCTTTGCCAGAATCTGATTATTTAAATCTAGATAAAACTCTCTATTTTTTGTTGTTTAATTCTGTATTCTTGAATGCATAAATGAATTTAGTTTGGTTATTCCCTTTATATAAATTTAGCCACTCAAATCTTCAAATCCAACCATTCATCAGAAAATCAAAATCAAACTGAAAAGTAAAAACAACCAGTACAGTAGAATCGCTTGAACTACATTTCCCTTCAAGTTTCTACAGATATTTGAAAAGCTGTGATTTTTTAATTATAAATTTTTTTAACTCAAATTAAAATGATTTGAATTAGATTTGGAATCATTCACTATATACCAATAACTTGTAACTTTATAAAAATTGAGTCCAAAAACATAAGGGAATGAACATCTATCATTAGCATATATTTTTCATTAAGAATTGAATTGGGTTTATAAAAAATTATAAGAAATTTAAAAAGACAAACCTTATGCATGAAACATAAAAGTTATTAAGGTTGATTGAGAATACAATGACATTGTAACCATAACTATCGATGCTAGTACCCAAAACAATTGTAGAGATGACGCCACAAAAATTTCTTGATTGTCCATTTAATTTCACGTTGTGGGCATTATTTCTACACAAGAACGTTTAGGTTGAAGTCATTGTTATTCCCTCTGAATGTTTTAATGATCTTAAAAAATGATCACTGAGCTATACATATTATAAAATGGAATTTGCTAGGATTGTAGAAAAAATCGATTCAAAGAATCTAGAGAATGTATAATCTTGGATAAACATTTTATTTTTTTACTTTCTAATATTTATCATTGAAATTCAATAATTTAATTGTTTTACAATGTATAAATCAATTCAGCGCTCTAAAACACCCAAAATATGTAATCTCAACCATTAAAACTGCAATTTTATAAATTTCCAACCAAATTTTAAACAAAACTAATCAAAAAATATAAAAATAAAAACATAAGACTATGTCATAACCTCGTGGTTTACCAATGCGACTTCATATAATCACGTCGTGGAGAAGAGACATGTCATTGTGGGCCGAGGGATAAACGGTAGTTATCGTCATCACAAACAGAATCAAATTTGGCATGATTTGATGGAACCTTGGTGGGTATTTATCAAAATTAATTAATTGAATTTTAATCATTGCATTTCGCAATCATATTCGTTGGGATTTATAAATCAATATTATTTTAAAGATGTTGAAACGTATGAGGTTAGGTTTGAGGTTTAAATTATGGTGAGCCAACTTGAGTAACAACTACATCCAAAATGAATAGAAGTATTGAAAACCTTTTTTCACCATAAAAATGGGATATATAAGAGAAATTTAATATATAGTATTTGTTTGGACTATAATATACATGGAACCATGTTTTTCTTATCCAAAATGAATAGTAGTATTGAAAACCTTTTTTCACCATAAAAATGGAATAAATAAGAGACATTTAATATATAGTATTTGTTTGGACTATAATGTACATGGAATCATGTTTTTCTTATCCAAAATGAATAGAAGTATTGAAAACATTTTTTCACCATAAAAATGGGATATATAAGAGAAATTTAATATATAGTATTTGTTTGGACTATAATGTACATGTTTTTCTTATTCAAAATGAATAGAAGTATTGAAAACTTTTTTTCACCATAAAAATGGGATATATAAGAGAAATTTAATATATAGTATTTGTTTGGACTATAATGTACATGTTTTTCTTATTGTGTGAGATTTTTTTTTAAATTTGTTTTGTGAATTGTATAATTTGAGTAGGTTTAATAGTTAAAAATATGTATTTCTTTCTAAGAGGTTACAAGTTGGAGGTAGAGTATGTACACTTATGTAAATTTTAGTGTGGAGAGGGTTCTTTGTCCAACAAACAAAGGGTCCTCATACACCAATTTGATGTTTGGCTTGACTATGACATCATCATCATCATCATTATTAAAATAAATGTTCATATATATATATAGATAGATAGATAGATAGATAGATAGATAGTTGCATGGATATGATAAATTTTTCTTTTATATTATTTAGAAATGATTTGTTACAAAATTTTAATATGTCATAACAAATTGATACAAAATTAATAACTTGATTTTGATATTATTAAATATATCTAATCACCTAAATTAAATCAATAAACTTTCCATGCATATTGAATAAATTTTCTATTCATATTTTGTCTTTATAATGCTTTTTCTTGTCATGTCACAAAGTTGAGATGGCCATCCACTAAGTAGATTAGATGGGGGTGAGAACAATTTCCAGGCCATGACAATGACGAGTAGGGAATATGTTAAAGACACAACAATCATGTTGTTAAAGACAGTGACAAAGAGCCTTGTGAAATGGCCCCACATCCTTCCTTGGGTAAAGAAAATGAGGAAAATACATAAGTGGCATTTTGATGTGGATTTTCTTAGCCATTGTGAATCTAGCTCATGTGGGGAATCCTTCCTTATGTTGTCAGGGACCTCCACATGCTTCTACACAATTACAATGTCTCATTCATGAAAAGGCCAAGAAAAGGTGCACAAAGCATAGTATATGGAGTATCCTTTGTTGGTTATGGATATTGTTGGGTTAAATTGGATACAACCATGAACCACTCCCTTCATCACCCTTTGTTTCTTGAATTCCCTAGCGTCTATATCTGTTATGATGAGGATCCCCATGGACTATTTCCCTTATTCAACTATCATTATAGAGGACATCTAATGTGTCCAACAATTGATCAATTCTTGCCTTTATGAAACTGCCTTAATGAGAAGACCCTTGACAATCTCAAATGAAATAATTGACTCATTGATGTGAATTATCCAGACATGTTATAATGTTAATTTGGTCATTCTATACCAAGTTGAGATATTGACAATTTACACTAGTTTTCCTCACTATAATTGGTTTCTTTGATCATCAATACAACCCATAATTCATAATGATTTACTACTAAACACCATTTTCCCCTTAAAAATCCCAAATTACCTTTTGATCACAAGTTTTCGTTGTTATGCAAACAATCATGGAGATGATAACACCTTATCACCATAAATTGGGGAAGAGATATATCAATTTCATTATTTTCAGGTTTGAGCAGAGTGAATATGATGGATCCACTTGTATGTCATCTCTAGCCTCTGTCAAGAAAAAACACTCTATCCCACAACCACCTTTCTCCCATATAAATAAGAGGTGGGGGGGAGAGAGAAGGGACTTCAAGATTGTACTAGAACTATGCTACCAATTATCCTCCTTGACAAATTAGGGTGTAGGATTTGAACAATTGTCTTTCTTCAATAGATCTAGGAGAAATAGTTGCAATTGGTAAGGGTCAAGGATAATGCAAGATCATGTGACATCCCCACCTATTACTCTCAACCATAGGATGAGGAGCCACTAAATAGGGAATTGAAATTCTTCCCTCATGAGACCATTTCAATATAATCCCATGAAATATGGTCTTCCATATAGTTCCAATATGAATTCAACATGCATGGAGGGGTGAAATAATTAAAATGAAATAGAAGATATAAGCATGTATTAACATACACACAATAATCATATATATATATATACACACACACACACACACACACACACACACACAGAGAGAGAGAGCGCATTGAATTTAAGATTCATAAAAATAGGAAGATCAGTTATCTTTTAATTGAAGATAGTTCAAGTCAGTAGTTGCATATAAGAATTTTTCCATCTAAAAGGAGGCATCGAGGGTAGATTCCACCCCCATGCTAGGTTGTGAGGTCACCAATTTGTATGAACAAAACTATAGGCTTCTAGTTCATTCATCCCAACCAATTTTCTCTCATGGTGTAGACAATTTGCTCACTACAGACCACTCCAAGCATCTCATCTAGCCATCAAATAACTATGGCACTCACTTCCACTACCCTACACAACATAAGGAAGATATTCCCTCTCTTGGCTCAACGATCCCTCAAGGAAATTCTTCACTTCCAATGCTCTTTAGTATAAGAAGAAATACTCAATTTTACTAAATTCCTTCTAGGAATAGCCTACAAAAATAAGACTTGGCTCTCAAGCACGGAATGAGTAACATGTACATAGTGGGTGAAGGATTCCTAACTTTCCCAACCTCAATGCTCACCTTCAACCATCTATTTTTCATACAAGGTTTGCAAATTCCTCTTTCATAGTGTTGATTTTGTCAAGTTCTCCATTGCTCTATGGTTAGCAAGGGACAACACAACATGGGAAGTCTAGATCATGGATGCGAGAGAAATAGCATGATAAAGTGAATGAAAATGAGAGGGTTAAAGGAAATGATGATTGAATTTTCTTTTGATAGGAGAATGAAGTATTCTTATCCTTCTCCATAATGATTGTACTCAACCTGTGCTTCAATAACCAATTGAGAAAACTTCCCCACCAACCTCTACATGTATTTACTAATTGGATTTATAAGTCAATGGAGGTGGGTGTCTTCATTTAAGGAACATGATGGAAAAAGAGACGAGTTCATAGGATAAAACTTAGCAATGGAGGATACTTGCTACTTGATATTTTTGGATATAAATCGTGGAAGGAGTTTTGAAATGTCCAACGTTTCTACTGGACACTCCACCCATCACGAGGGACCATTGAAGCTATGATGTTTGAAAAGAGTGTCGTGGATAAGATTTAAAGGAAAACAAATTGCCCGTTGGATGTGGATAAGTGGACAAAGATTAATATAGTCGTTAAAAATTAATAATAAAATAATTTAATGATAAGAGGTTCACAAGACAAATTAAATAAAAAAAAATATAATAATAAATTATAAATAACAAATTACTTAATAAAAATAATCAAATGATGCATTTAGAGAGTCAATTATTTCATTAAAAAGATAAGGTTTAAATTTGAAAGAGGGAGAAATCAAAATAAATATTAAAAATATGTAAGATAATTGGGAAAGGAGCTATGTCGATACGAGGGAAAATAGAAACATAGGCGTTAATAAATTAATTTAATGAAAAAATATAATTAGGGGATAAATTAAAATTATAAAATTACTTGATTAAAAGATAAGTAAGATTTAATTAATTAACTAATTTGTGGAGGATTAAAATTAATTAACTAATTAGTGGAGGTTTAAAATTGAAAAGGGGTAGACCCCAAACTTATTTTTTCCCGCAGGGGTGTAGACCGATTGGCAAGTGTTGTGTAAAAAAAATAAAAAAATTGAAAAGGGGTAGAGAGATGAAGCAAGATATCGAAAAAATGGGTAAGATAAATGAGAGAGGTGCTCAACATATTAGGTTTGACAACCTAGGTGATAAATAATGGGATTCCATGATTGGCTAAGCTTGTACCCATCATCATGATTGAAGTTATTGGGATGTTTTTCACTTTCTAGAGCTTCTCGAATGGCGCAAGATGAGTCACAACTTTTCAAACATCACAACTTCAATGGCCCATGATGATGGGTCGAGTGTCCACTCGAAACGTTGAGCATTTCAAAACTCCTTCAACAATTTATATCCAGAAATATGAAGCAACATGATGATGAACTGTGAAAAAATGCACACTCTGAATGGAGGTTACTTTCACACATGCCCCCTTTCTCTTCCCTTTTGGTGGAATTAGAGCCCCTACATGGATTTACACAACCATCTTTGACCATTACATAGTATATTCCAACATTAATATTTACATAGCTTGAGTTCACTATGGCAAGTATTCTGCATCGTCCATAGAATCATATTTACATCATCTATACATGTCCATCCATTCATTAATTAGGCCTTGGGATTGAGCTCTACACTAGGAATCCATATAAACATATTTACATTTTTTACACATGGGGTCATTTATTTAAGCTCACATGGCTTGATTTTGTTATTTTAACCACATATTTGTAATTTATACATAATCTGATTCGATACTTTCTAGTGTTCAAAATCGGGGTATTGCATCCACCTACCCCTTAGAATAGCACCAACCTTAGTGAAATTTAAGTTCAGAACGAAAACAAGTATACCTCCTTCATAGCACTGTTTAGCTCCCATGTAGCCTCATTGAGACCAAAGTACTTCCGCTGCACTTTTATCTCTCTAATGGATCGATTCTAAAGCAATGTTAATTTCTTGTTGAGAACATGCAATGATTTGTTTAGATCCCTTCCCTTTATTCCACTTATATAACAACCCAATTGATCATATGGTTAGGATAATTTACATATTTCTTAAGAAAATAAACATGGGAAACATTATGAGCTCTAATGTTACCACAAAATGCAAGTCTATATGCAATTGGTCCATTCCTAGTATCAAGGACTTCAAATGACCTAGAATATCTAGGTGCAATCTTGGCACAACTTCCAATATTTAAAGACATCTTAATTGGATTCACTCTAACGAAGACATGATCCTTGATGTTGAATATCTACATAAATTTTTCACTTGTGTTTTACTTTAAGTTGTGTCATATTCTATCAATTTCTTTTGAGTGTTTTTGGCCCAAGCACAATTATATTTACTAGATTATCCCAACTCACTAGTGTACAACATCTTCTTCCATATAAAACCTCAAATAGACTCATTTTAATTATGCAAGATGCTCATTGATATATACAAACCATTGTTTATGTATGCATCCTTTCAACATACTAAATTTTCCCAAATGCAATTCAGATATCAAATAACTTTAATGAGTGTGCCAAACTACATGGCCACATCCATACCCAATTTACCCTTACATTGGTTTTAAATTATTTTATTTCATGTCAGGCACTCTTGCCAATGGGGTGTTGGAACTCAACCCACTCATTACCATATGGATTCTCTGTCCATATTTATTATTATAGCATAACCATATTTTCTGCTCTGAATCGATCACAACCTCAAATCATCACTCATGAAACTCAAAGTTTCACATGAATTCCTTTAAGCATTTATTTCCTTACCAATAATCAGGGTAGCAACATTTAGGGTCACCTAATTTCTCTCTTTACCAATCGTACAACTCTGTAGAGTACCGAAAGATACTTCTTCCACAATGGGCAGCTCTATATATGCCCCATTCTTTTACCACATCCATCTTCTCAATACATTAAATAAACTTGTTGTCTATGAGCATTTTTGTTTCCAAACATTCCTTGATTCGTCAATGCATTCACGACATATCAGTTCCTTAATTCTTCCAAGGGTTACAATCAATATTTACTGCCAGAGGTTCACACCTGCATCATTCGGGTTATCCTTCCTAAATCATACGCTACTTGGGTATCCATGGCATACAATTGTCTTTCAAAATTTTGTGCATAACATTAAGAAAATAAAATATTTCAGAAGGGATTCTTACCCAATCCCTTCATACCTTGTGCCATTTAGGCATCAACACTTTTTATACATGTTTTGGCTGTCGACACCCTCTCTGATATTACCTTATCAATGGTGCTTCCTTGGGACTTCTAAAGTCCCTTCAACAATCTTTTCCCAACATCTTGTTCATAGTCATTGTAATATACCAGATATAAAATGTATGCAAAACAGAAATAAAATAGTAGTAATGCCAGATAACAACAATATAACCAGAACATTCACCACAATAACACTGAAACGATAAGAGAATAATAACAGAAATAGCGCTTTGAATCTGAAAGAAATGTTCACGGGCCTCTTTGAGGGGGCAACCTCCAGTTGAGCAGAGCTCTATTACAATATTATCCAAGCTAGGGTTCTCATACCCTCGACTCCTATTTATACTAAAAAGAAGCATCTAGAGGAATATCCTTCTAGAAGCGGAAGCTTCTATTAGGTCTTTTTACATCTGCCTTATTCTATTTTATTGAAAGACCTTATTAATATTGACCTTTATTACATCCAAATATATTGTTATACCTATGTGCGGGTTAGGACCCTAACATGTCCGCCCCCTTAAAAACAACCTTGTCCTCAAGGCTTGAGATGAGGAAATTGTTGCAGAATGGTAGTTGGTTCC
>SNQJ01S0189124.1:1107-18263 GCA_010110895.2 Picea sitchensis | reverse complement strand
TATTTACAACTTTATTCATCATATTATCTAGTTTTAAATGTGACAAAAACTACCACTATTAAAAGAAGTCATTCCATAAATTTTTCACTACCTATGACAATGTTGGATCTATTTTTTGGTTTGAAGAATCAAAGTCATATTAATACTTTTGAATTGAATTTGTGCATTCATATTGGTTTTTAATTAGTCTTAAGCATATAGCATTAGAGAAATTGTAGTATCTAAAGATACAATTATTGGGTCCTAAAAAGTCTTTAATGGATTTATTTTGTGATTTTTTTCTTTTGTATATTATTATAAAATGATTTCCAAGTTTTTTCTTTTGGAATGTGAGATGATTTAGCCTTTGGGAAATAGGTCACCATATTATGACTATGGTCAAAGAAAAATCTACATTATAGGGTAACTTATTTGTATTCCACCAACTCAATTTGGCTCCAATCACCATATATGCCAACACAATGTGATTAAAAATATCAATGTTTATATAAAAATAAACACATATCCTATAAAATGTAGTGAAACTATAAAACTAGTCACTATAACATGTATGAAGATGAAAGCGCCCCAAAAATTACATTTCAATGAGCATGTACCTAATGTTTTGATGACTAGTATTATGTAGTTAGAGATAACATAAAGAGAAGACATAGAAATTAACCATACTTCATAGAATCAGAGTGTATGTACCCATGCCCAAATTAAAACCATTTAAAATATTCATTGGTATCTCTATTATTCAACTTTTTCCAAACTGGTCTATAACTCTATTAACCTGCCAAGGCCAAGAAAATAAACCAAGAAAACCCAATGCTATATGGTATAACCTACATTACATATTTCATTACTAACAACCATACTTAGAAGGAAGCATAATGAATATGAAGTATGCAATTTTAATTCCTTACTATCCATATCCATAATGTAACTATACTTCAAATGAACAAAATTAGTGACGTAATTTAATTTACACATAATTATTAAATATTGTCATCCTTGAGAAGAAGAAAATTACACTGTAAAACATCAAATGCCACACCCATCAATAAGTTTTAATGGTGCACTAATTTGGACTTCAAAGCTACCAATCTAGTGGGTTTAATGTCTTCAATACTAGTTGAGCATATATGCTCTATGTATTTCTTGTGAGACTTGAACCCTTGAACTTTCAAGTCAGTTGGTGTGATTTTTGTCCTTTTCACCCGTTTTTTCACCTGTAAAAGTCAATAAATAATTTATTTATTTTTTTAAAAAATAATGTTAAACATGTAATTGGTCAATTCTTACAATAGCATATAATTGCATACGAACCTACCTTATTTTGTGACATTGCACAAGGAGAAGAGTCCAATGTATTGTCACTTGTATTCATGTTCTTCTGATTATTATGATCTTGTGTTTGGGTTGGAGAAGACTGTAATGGTACAAGAAGTGGCAGCTACAATATATATTAGAAATAATAAATAACAATCAATATATATCTAAAGCTAAATCTAAGTGAAAACAACTAAGTGAAAATGCATTATGAATCCATGTCATACTAAAATGTAATAAACTATATGTTAATGCTATTATGAGCTAGGGTATATGGCGTACTTTAATTACTTCTCTTGAACTTCCTCAAAGTCGAGGGGAACGTCAATGTCTGGGTTGAATGCTCACGAACTATTACATGTTGCAAACTTTGTGGAGATGTATTATCTTTCTGCCTTTTATCTTGTTCAGGGGATTAAAACATTTGCAATGGTTCAAAAGATAACAATTTCACAATATATATAGAATATGTAAAATGTAACTACATATAATTAAAAAAATTAAATATATATTGATTGGCATGTCATCCTAGTATATACAATAAATTAAATAAAAATTTTGTTCTATAGTTGTCCCACTGGACCTTGACCTGATCTACTGTTTGACGCCATAGCTATCCAATGCGATGGTCTAGGATGCAGATAAGATATGCCATGAGCACACCCTCATCCAATCCTGCAAAGAACTCATGTCAACAACATGAGTGGGATCACCAAAATACAGTCTCAAAACAGAGACGTGAAAGACATCGTGTGTCTGCCTCAAGGAATCAGAAAAGGCTAGTCAAACAGGCCACGAGCCTTCTCCTTTCCACAATCTCGTAGGATCCCATGGACCTAGGAGATATTTTATCACCCTTTAAAAAATTGATCGAAATCTTATGCAGTTTCACCTGCAAGAATACTCGACTTCCAACTTCGTAACTACGGTTGACACAGTGCGCATCGACATAACTCTTATGTCGATCCTACGCTTCTTTAATCCTTTGTCTTATTTTTTTCATTTGATATTCCATTTATTGGATTGCTTCTGGTCCCACTAGGACCCTATCCTCAAGATGATCCCATCTCAAAGGTGTCCGACATGGTCACCCGTAAAGAATTCAAAAGGCGCCATCTTAATGGTGCTTTGGTAACTATTGTTATAAGAAAATTCTATCGGTGACAAGAATTCTTCCCAACGCTTTTGTTGGTCCATCACGTACATGTGCAACATGTCTTCCAAGACTTGGTTTGTTCGTTCAGTCTGCCCGTCCATATCAAGGTGATATGCAGTACTAAGGTTAAGTTGGGTTCCCAAGGCCTCTTGGAAACTAGTCCAAAATCGTCCAGTAAACACCGATCCTCATTCAGATATAATCCTCTTAGGCACGCCATGCAACCTCACAATCTCACTGATGAAAAATCTAGCTATGTCAGGTGCCTATTACGTCGTACACACCAGAATAAAATGATCACTCTTGGTTAGAGTGTCGACTACCAAAAAAAATCGAGTCGTGTCTCCTTGCCATTAGTGGAAATCCAAACATGAAATCGATCGAAATAACCTCCCATTTCGATTCTGGAATAACATGTGGCTGTAGTAATCATGCTGGATGTCTATGTTCAGCCTTTACCTGCTGACATTCTAGAAATTTGGCCACATAGTTGACTATGTCTACCTTCATTCCTTTCCATAAGAATAAGGGCTTAGGGTCCACCCTCATCTTCGTGACTCCCGGGTGAACCATGTACACTGCTCTGTCAGCCTCGTTTAGGATCCAACTCCTTAACTCGTCGTTCAGTGGTACGTGAATTTGATTTTTAAATCTCAGTATTCCATCGTCGTCCAACGTAAAACCTTCAAATTTTGGTACCATCATTGTGTTTTTTTCTCATAAAATCCTTGACCTCTTTGTACCAGTCATCATCACACTGTAAATCTAGAATCTTTTCACGTAGATTCTTCTGAAGAGGCAACACCAAAAGGATGCATGGTCACCGACTCAAAGCATCTGCCACTCAGTTCACTGTTCCCTTTATGTAAGTAATCTCAAAATCGTACTCGCTAAGCAATTTCGAGCAACACCGTTGTCGCGCGTTCAGGTCGCTTTGCATAAAGATGTGTTGTAGTCCACAGTGGTATGTCTTTAGTTCAATTTTCATCCAAAAAGGTAGTGTCTCCAAACCTTCAAGGCATATACAATGGATAACATCTCCAAATAGTGCGTTGCATAGTTCTCCTCATGCCTTCTCAGTTTCCTCGAGATGTAAGCGATCACTCGACCGTCTTGCATCAAGACTCCGCCTAAGCCTTCCTTGGATGAGTCAGTGCACACCAAGAAGTCCACATCCATGTCAGGGACCTTTAGTATCGGTGCTGTTGTCAATAGCTCCTTGAGCCTCCGAAATGCCTATGCACATTTCTCGGTCCAAACAAAATTCTTGTTCTTCTTCTGTAATTCCGTAAACGGATTTGCTATCTTCGAAAATCCCTCGACGAACTGTCGATAGTATCCTGCTAAACCCATGAAGCTACACACTTCTAGGAAATTTTTCGGCGCAAGACATTCCATAATATCCTCAACCTTTGCTGGATCCACGATGATACCTTCACCGAAGATGACATGCCCTAAGTAGTGAATCCTCGATTGATAAAACGAGCATTTGGACAACTTCCCATACAATTTGTGCTCTTGCAGACACTGTAGTACCAAGCGCAAGTGCTTGTCATGCTCCTCCGTCGTCCGAGAGTAAAAAAAATATCATCAATGAATACTTGGATGAACTTGTCCAAGTACTCACAGAACACCCCATTCATCAAACTCATAAATACCCCTGGTGCATTTGTCAGTCCAAACGGTAAAAAAATAAACTCGTAATGTCCAAACCTCATCTTAAAGGCGGTCTTAGGGATGCCATCCTCCTTGATCCGTAACTAGTGATACCCTGATCGCAAATTGATCTTTGAAAACACCGTCACACCCTTCATCCGATCGAACATATCATTAGTCCTCGAAAACAGATGCTGATTCTTGATCGTTGCCTTGTTCAATTGACGACAGTCAATGCAGAGTCTCCATGAACCATCCTTCTTTCGTATGAAAATAACAGGCGCGCCCCATGGTGACAGGCTTGGACGTATAAGTCCAAGGTTCAACAACTCCTTCAGTTGCATTCTCAACTCCTGTAACTCCGAGGTCGACATCCGATAAGACGTTCTTGCTATTAGTTCATTCCCTGGTTTTAGGTTTATGGTAAACTCCAATTCCCTCTCTGAAGGCATTCCAGGTAACTCCTCCAGGAAGACGTCCACAAAATCTCTCACCAACGGAATGGGTTCTAAACCTTCCACTACTCCCTTTTCATTTAATGAAAGGATCACATAAAGCTTACATCCCTTGTGCATGCTCTTCTGTAGCTGCAAGGAAGAGAGGAACCTCCGGGAAAATCCCTAGTTTCGTCCTACAATCACGCGTCTCTGTCCCTCATCATCAACCAAGCTCAAACATTTTGTCTTATAGTTGAGTATTTCCTCATGTGATTCCAACCAATTCATACCAATCACAATGTCATAAGATCCTAAGATTTTGATGTACAAGTTGGCCCTGGTGACAAAATCCCCAGGTTAAGGGTACAACCCGTAACCTTTCCTCCAACCTTCTGTTTGGCTCCCGAAGCCATCTCTACAAAGCTAAACTCATCCTGTTCGACTGCCCTTAACTTAATCATTTTTAGCGCTACACCAGAAATGAAACTCTCGGTAGCACCGAGATCTATCATAATACTATGGGTCTGGTCATCGATGGTACCTAAAATCTCAAGCACATTCGACTGGTGCTCTGCCTAGCGGTTATTCACCGCTGCATAAATCCGATGGGCCTTGCCCAAAAATCCCACGGTAGTGGGTCCGACTGATCCTGATGCTTCAACCCTTTCCTCTAGGCAATAATGCTGGTAATGTGCCTCCCCACAATCCAACACACTTTCTTCGGTCGAGTAATCCTAGTACCCGAAGTAGAAGCTGAATTCTAACAATAAGGCCGAACTCAAACTTCTTGACCTTAAGTTTCTGGGTAATTTGGTGTGGATCATACCGAAGTAGCTCCAAAATGGGCCTTGTACTCGGGCACCATGTGACTGCCTTGTCGCAAGACGTCGAATTCGTTGAGCTGACGCTCAACGAATTCCTCAGAAGGATAGCTCTCTTGGAACCGTTCGTCGAACAATTCCCATGACACATTGTAGACGACCATGTTCAAATGTGGTAGGAGCGTCTTCCTCCATAGAAGAGCACCCCCCTTCAGTTGAAAGACCACCATGCGGACCTTCATGCTGGAGGTCATAATCATGAAGCGTGAAGCACAACGCCTTTCTCTACAACCGTGCATCAATGACATGACCGTTCGTGAAACTTGTGGACTCAATAACGTGACTCTCTTGAGTTCTCGGTGGATGCTAACGGTACTAGCTAGGGCACACTGTGGACCCTTAGGGGCACAGGCGCCCTAGCCTCATCTTAGTACTGATGGTGAATAAAGGCCCTTGAAATTACCTGGAAGGGCCTTGTTAGACCATCATCATCCCTTACAACAAGTGAATCCAACCCAAGGACTTGTTCTTCCCCTTGGGGGTTTAACTCCAAGGGTGCAAGAACTTCTGGACGCGTCACACCTCCTTCCACGACACCACGTTGCGAACCTCTGAGGTGTCCTCTAAATGCGATCACCACATGGACACATTAAGGTTTTTTATTAACACAATGGTTAATACTCATGGGTTTATTGCAGTGGAAGCCTAGTGATCCACAGTCGCAGGGTTGAACTCGCTTTGATACCATATGTAACGACCCCTTCGTTACGACTACAAGCGAAGCAGAGAGTGCATTTTTTTTTTGTTTTGGGTAGGAAGGCAATGACGACAACAATTTAACCACACAAGCTGACGATGAACACACGCACGTCGATCAGACAACATATAACTATGACTCCACGTACTGGCACAAGAACAACTGGGCGAAACAGGCGTAAAACAACAAGGAGAAACGACTACCTGCCCGACACAAACATGACCACACCTACAAGCTAAGGGACAACATCCCCATCCCAACACAACAACCTCAACGACTAGTTAACTAGAACCTCGATGGCGCACAACCAAACGCATGAAGGCGTTCAACCCATGCGCCATTAGCAAACTTACAACGATAAACAACACTCACATGGAAGGCACAGACTCTGACCAAGTTATCATTCACCTCTATCCAATAGGGCGCGACATGATCCCCTCATTAGGACTCATGATGTCCCCAGGTGATAGGCGTGACAATATCCCTAGCGCAACATAACCTATCTGGGCTGATGACTCAAGAAAAACCAACGTGCTAGGAAATCGAACGCATTGTCGAACCACAAGACAACTAACTCAAGCCCCCAATTGACCAGTCTACAAGACGCGCAGAAACCTAGCGACTATAACATTCCTACAACCAATTAAATTCCCGGCGTAATGAATTCTATTTCAACAACAACACTCTGGACTCCTTAAAATAATCGTTATCAAAACAATTAGCTTAGTGCAATTAATTTCCAATTCCAACATCGGATGAGAAATTTCCTAAGGAGGAATTCGTTATCTTTTAACTGGAACAATTACAAAGCATGTCCTTTAAAAAAATAAATCAATGTCCTTTAAAACAATAAAACAACGCCCTTTAAAACAATAAAACCAATGTCCTTTAAAGCTAGATATGCTATCGTGTAAACTAAAAGCATAAAACAAAATTTCTATCTAAGGAGAATATTTTAAATCGCTGTCTAGATAATCTATGAGTTGATATTACAGTAATTGCTATTTTATTATGGTAATTATTGATGATCACACTGTAGTGAAAGGAAATCACAGAGTAATGCAATTATCTCTCGAATTACGAATCAAGGAAAATCCAACTCTAAGACTACAGTGATCGCTAAAATCCAACGCTAAAGGTTTCACTATCATCAAGAAAATTACTATCATATATCATTGCTTCATTCACTGTACTATACCGCAAGAAATCAATTAATCGCTGTCTACCCAAGGTCAATTATTAAACACTCTTAATGCGATTAACTACACCGTGGAATCACTGACATAACCTAAAGATTAATTAATTCTCAACTCAAATATATTAACTCACAACAGAATCTTTGTCAAACATAAATTTTCAATAATAAAGACACACTATCTAAAATCCCTGTGCAAGGAGCATCATGAAATTCACTGTGTATTTCAGGTAAGGAACGCAAGCCCGGGTACATAATTGTGGAGGTGTGTAAACTCAGAGCTATAACATTAAATGAATGTAGACATAATTATACATAAAAAAAACAACAGATCGATATATATATCGCTGTTCTCTAAAAAGGAAACTCTGTCAAGACACAACTTGCTATTTAAGGGTATACGGGATTACTGTTTACTAAAAAAATATGTAGCTGCTCATTAACACCAGATATTACTGTGAAAGCCATCACGTAGGTTAATGATGTCCATATTATAAGGTATGCTATTTATCAAATAAGGTAATCACTGTCATCAAGGGAGTGTTGTCTATCCAGTAAAATTGTTGTGGAACATGTAAAAACGTCCAGTCTATTAAATAATTTCATTGTCGGTTATATAAAAATGTTGTTCAACATATCCATATTAATATATCTGTAATTTATATGCAAAACATATTATAGTTACGCTGTCCCATTCACTTTGCCGAGTTCGATTGCACTCAACAGGGTAATGAAAACCGTGGTTCTAATGCTGAGTCTGGTAATAAAATCACAGTCCCAACAGTAAAGAAAAACCCCATGAAATTGCACTAAAAAGGGTAATGAAAATCACGGTTCTGTTGCTGAGTCTGGTAATAAAATCGCAGTCCCAACAGTAAAAAAAAACACCACAAAATTGCACTCAACGGGTAATGAAAATTGCGGTTCTGTTGCTGAGTCTGGTAATAAAATCAGAGTCCCAACAGTAAAAAAAGATGCCATGAAATTGCACTCAATAGGGTAATGATTGCAGTAAAAAAATTGAAGATTGCAGAGTATCCCAAGTAACATCTCCAGCCATTACACCCAAAAACGCAGTCCAAAATAATTTATAAAATGTCAATCGAGTCAAAAATTAAAGTGCAGAGGTAAAATCACAATCCATAGGTGTGAAAACGTAATGTAAAATTTGCAGAGTAAAGGCAGACCAGATGTATAAAAACCACACAGTAAATTCGCCGGGAAAAACATTAAAAATGCAAACGACAATTCATTAAAAACGCAAAGATCATTTCATCAACATAGAGGACATTTCATTAAAACACATAGATCATTTCATCAAATGCAGAGGACATTTCATTAAAAACGCAGAGACCCTTTCATCAAACGCAGAGGGTAATAAGAGGATCATGGAAGGAAAGGATAACAATCACAGAAGTACTCATTCGCAAAAGGCGCAAGGCAATCCATCAACCATGAACAATTAACATGGGTATACAATTGGGCAAAAACATCCTTCTCTCATCATCCACGTATAAAAAACAGGGCATTAGAATCTATAGGTTGCTATGCACCAAAGTGACGACCGTCGATTTAGCTCCTGGCCGACTGCTCAGGCGTGGACTGACAAACTAGGGACAAGGACGAAGTAAAAAGCACAACTATTCACAACAAATCAATAGAACCAATATGACAGTCACAACATTCAGGGATCGAATGCCAAGGGGATCAAGTCAAGCAACAAGCTTAAGGCTATGGGGAAATTAAGTTCTCAATTAAAATGCTAATTCAAACACCTTCTTTACATAGTTAAAAATACATAAATGAAAGCGTAAGGTCATAATACTCTAGCCATGCAAAATAAAAGCAAGCGTACCGTAGCCCAAGGTGACAGCTCCGAGTCGTTGTCCCGCACGCTCCATGCAGCTCCCACTTTCCAATCGATGAGACATCACCGGTACCTCCCAGGCAACGCTAGGGGTACTCTTCTTCCTCCTTATCCCCCCGAGACGCAATGGGGCCACACACACTAAACCAAAGAACAACTAGCTCCCAGCTCGCCTCGCAAGGTCGAGCTACCACTCCTCACCGAGCTGGGTATTCCAACTCCAACAAGATAAGTTAGTCAAGTCTAAAATTCTGCAGCGTAACATTACGTATAACTGAGAACCCCCTCCTTCTCCTCCTCCCTCCTTTATATAGAATTTCTAAGTCACTTCTTTCCCAAATTCCCATTTAATTTATTGTTTAATAATTTAATTCAGAAAAATTCTCCCCGTACACATGTCACCCATCCCCTTAGTTGCACCAAAAATTAATTTCATTCATTATTTAATTACTCCTATTTCCCTTACCCACCTATAAGCATTCCTAGAATCACTCCTAGGTGTCCCCATATTCCCTTACACAAATTAATGACTTATGCCCTTACTAATTTCCTAGTTGAGTTCAATTTAGAAAGTTCTTAAAGGCAAGGTTCCTTATTAAGTGGGTCATTCTGCTTTTTCCTTATGTTTCCCTTTTTCTTTATGTTTCTCCTTTTTCTCTTAGTACTTTCCCAATTTTAAGTTTCCCTCTTTTCCCATTTTATCTAGAACTTAAATTAGCAAGTGTAGAAAATTATCTTTTTCCCCTTTACCTTTTTAATTAATAAATTTTTAATTAGCATATGTAACAAAACAATCATTTCCCTTTAAAAATTTAATTCCCCAAAGTAATTTGATATTTAAAAAATAATTGAATTTCTTACCCCCTTCTCGTCACTTGTTTAATGATAATAATAATAATAATAATTATTATTATTTTTTCCACAAGTATCACTTAAAACTAGATTTTATTTTCCTAGGCTGGGCGACATTTTATTGGGGAAATTGTTTTTAAATCTTCCTTATCACATTATTAGTTCTAAGGCCATATAGGTTTAGTCACTTATTAGTTAACAACACGACGTGCCCTTCAGGATGCACTAGGTGCTCCAAGGGTGCCACTCACCTCATTCTGTTTCCCTTGTGCAACGTGCCCTTCAGGACGAACTACGTGCTCCAAGGGTGCCACTTGCCTCTTTCCTTTTTTCTTGCGTGACATGCCCTTTAGGACGCACTTCGTGCTCCAAGGGTGCCACTTGCCTCATTCTGTTTCCCTTGCGCGATGTGCCCTTTAAGACGCACTACGTGCTCCAAGGGTGCCACTCGTCTCTTTCCATTTTTCTTGCGCGACGTGCCCTTCAGGACACACTATGTGCTCCAAGGGTGCCACTCGCCTCCTTCTATTTTTCTTGTGTGATGTGCCCTTCAGGACGCACTATGTGATCCAAGGGTGCCACTCGCCTCTTTCCATTTTTCTTGCGCGACGTTCCCTTTAGGACACACTATGTGCTCCAAGGGTGCCACAAGCCTCTTGATTGACTTGGTAGACACAAAAAACCCCTAGAGTCAATACTCCGCTAGGTGATCTTGTGGGAGACTAAGGGCCTCTAAGGAATAAGGCCCTTGCCTCATTGTGCGCCCCTTAGAATCATCGTGAGCGATTGTCGCAGTCTGCCCTCATGACATCATGGGTCTTCTCGAACTAGGTAATCGTTAACCTACAGTTTGAGCCACGATGAGAGTGCTAGTAGGCTATGGCAGGGCTGCTATCCACACCTCTCCCTCAATGTCTCTGGTAGTTGTGCGTGACCCCTTTACTCCACATATGAGTCCGGTCGGCAAGCTATCGTCAGCCTGCATCATCAATGAATCATGTCAGAAATTCAATCAATCATCATAACATCTAATCGGATGTGCATATGTCATATCAACAATAATAAAAACCCAATAGAGTCCAAGGGGTTTCATCGATGCCTCTGCATCCTCGTGGTCCAAAGTCTTGCACACTCAGGAGAACCCAGTCAATAGCACCTGTCTATGTCAATACAACAAAATAACCTATCACCATATCCATAAATGCCTTATAATCATAATCACATGACCAATAGTATAATAATCCGGATCACTTGCAAGCAAGTGTCCTCAAAGAATAAGCTTGATCAATGTGCACATGAGCGGGATGTTACAAACTCTATCACATAATGATACAATTATTCTAAAGAAGGTATTATTCAAAGTCAACTTATACACTCTAAAATGAAATGGGGTTATTTTACATAATTAGAATCATGTAAAAAATGAGGGGTGGCAGGTACAAGAGGGATAATATTAGACACCAAAGGAAAAATGGAAGCAACTTTTGTTGAGGCCTAGGAATATCCACAAACAATCAAGTTGAGGCCTATGCCATTCTCTAGGGTCTCCTCCTAGAAAAGGAACCAAATATAAAATATTTGATTTCCATTGCAGAATAAAGTGTCATTATCAAATCAATGCTAATAAAATCAACCCTATTTGATAATAAGTTTGTTTTGACCATTGCTCAAATCAACAATGAGGTTAATAGTATGAACACAGTGTCATACTTTAGGGTCCTGAGAGAAATTTACTATATGTTCATGAATTCCATGAATACATGTATGTTTCTCTTTGTAGAACATTTGAATTCCCTGTTTATGTGAGTTGAGTAATTCGTAGATCTCAGGAGGCCAGTGCAAGTGTGCTTAGAGCGAGTGCAAGGAGTGGGCCTACACTCAGAGTAGTGTAAAATCTCAAGGGAAGTCCAGTGAAAGGAGTGCATGCTTTTAGAATTATAGAAGGTTAAGCTCAAGAGGGATAGTGAAAGTCTGCACAGAGTAAGCGCAAGTAGTGCACAAGTGAGTCTGTAAAGTCCAAGACTCAAGAGGGCGAGTGCAAGGAGTGCACGAAGCCAACAATTTGTTAAAGTGCTGGTAAAGATCAAGAGAGAAGAGCATAGAGTGCTAGGAGGGCACTGAAAGAACACTTTGAATGTCTTCGTAAGCTCAGGAGAAAGAGAAGGGGTGTCAGGAGGGCACAAGAAGTCATTTGGAAGAACAAAGGGCTAAGCCCCTTTGAAGTTAAGGAGTTCAAAGCTCAGGAGAGATAGTGCAAGTGAGCACATAGCCTATGCAAGGAGTGTAGAGGGAAATAAATTTCTAAAGTTCCAAATTGCATGAGAAGCGCAAGGTGTGTGCCCATACTTCATTCGAAGTAACAAGGCTCAAGAGGGATAACGTTTCATAGAATGCAAGTAGAGGCCAAGGAGTTGACCTTGTATAGGAGAGATCAAAGGCCAAGCCTTTGAAACCTTGAGAAAATTCCTTGTTGAAGGGGAGTAGAGCCACGAAGGAGAAGAAGCCACAACAACCGTTGGATTGGCTGTGGAAACAGATCTCAACTGTTGGATCAAACCCAGACTAGAGGGGAGTGCACAATAAAGGAGATCAGATCGCAACTGTTGGATATGAGCACAAGGAACGTGAGTAATAGATCTCACGATTCGATGATTTGGTACTTCGAGAAAAATTGGTCCTTGTGTTGCCAGGAGGAGAAAAATCCCAAAGCCCGGAGTCCAGAATTAATCTCAACCGTAGATTGAAAGTGCATCGTGGGCCATTGATTGTTAATCCCTTCGACACTTCGACTACCCGAGATATTTTGGAGGTAGTCGTTGTATATTGGCCGAAGCCCCGAAGCTTCAAAGCCCTAGAGAAAATCTCAACCGTAGATCGGTAGTGCAGTGTGGGCTGTTGATCTCCGAGCCCTTCGTTAATTCGACTTTCGACTGTCCCAAAGATATCGTGTGTTGGAGTCGTGGAATTTCTCGAAGCTCAGAGTCCTGAAGTAGATATCCACTGTATATCATGGAAGAAGGAGAAATCACGTTAGCCATTAGATCTGGCGTTTGAAAGGATGAGAAGTGGAAGGATAGGGTGAGACCCGCAGGTGTCGGTCATAGTCACTTTATGACCGAATTCGACGGGTAACCACTACGAGAGATTGGAGTGTTGCGTTGGTGAATGGACATGGAGTGCCAAAGTCCTAGAACTCCAAATAACGCCTTTTAGTTAAGCGCTCGGTTCTAGCCTAAGGTCATATGCCATTCTATGTGGGGAAAAGGGGCCAACGCTCGTGGTTTAATTTAGAGGAGTAAAGGGGGCAAAGTATTTAAAGTGCCCAACGGGTTTTGTTTGGACCTGCATAAGGATAGTGAAGGGGCCTGTGTGCATAAGAGAGGATCCAACAGGGATCCGAGAGCTAATTTGTCTCTTGTGAATGATCCTAGACTGGGAGGTTGCACGCGTGTCGTAGGGCCTTTGCATCACATATTGTAATATGTTAAGGAACATGGTCCTCGACCTCAACAACGATTCTTACTCTACACCTTCAAACCACGTGATGCCAATCTATTTGGTTCAAAAAATATCTTAAGGAGAATGAGACACTACATCAATTGAAAGATGAGATGGACACTAGATGATTTACAATTCTCTTTCTTCCACCGTAGGTAAGGAGGAGGCTAACCATTTACGTGTGTTTTGATAATCTTTATGTTTTTCAAAATAATTGGAATATTAAGCATCTTATGAAAATTGTCAATTCTATATAAAACTTCATAGCAATATTACTTATATACTTGGTATTTAAAGTATGCTGCAACTTTTTAATTTAATATTTTCTATTTACATATAAAACAACATTCATATAAAACATGAAAAAGAAAAGATTAAAATGTTTTTAATAAAAAATAGGTTTCTAGGATTCACAAAAATTTAAAATGTTCTTAACTAGCATAGCCACAAGTCACTCGTGGCTGGTGAACGCCGAAACGAGCCCTGGGTATTAAATAACCGCAGAACCCTGCGCATTAAATAACCTACACGGTAAAAGCTCCAGGCAGGAAAATCCCACCTAGTAAATAATAGTGGTAGGAAAAATAGTGGCTGGTGAATTTGGGCTCTCTAGAAAATGAAACGTTAATCACTCAGAGGTGGCAATCAACTAGCTATCATAGTAAATTTCAAATATGATTAAGTAAAAGTAAAAAAATAAACATGTAAACGAATGTCTTTATAATAGTGAGGAAGTTAGTGGTTGAAATCACAACCATTGATTTATTGGGACGACTAAGAATATTCCAGCGATATTTAATCTTGTCTGTACAAAACTGATTAAGCACTAAAAACATATGAAATGTGCCCATTGTCAATAGGTGTACGCCTTTTGGCGTAATAAAAAATAGGCTTCTTGAGCATTATTAGGGTTATATTTTCGAAAAATAGGGGGAGGTCAAGAAGCGTTGGGTGCTGCTCGGTGCAAGGGAATAATTCCTCCTGTGCTCAGATATGACTGAACTGAAGAAAATAAAATAGGAAACACAAGGACATAGATGTTTTGATTTTACATTGGGCCATGCATTGCAACAACACCATCGAAGGTACAGTTTATCTTAGCCCTATGGTCTATGGCATAGTCTGTATTTCACTATAGCCCGTTGGGAAATAAAGCGCAAAGAGATACGAATGATCCTCCGGTTTGTTTCACAAGCTTTTCATGTCAGGGGCATAGAGAAGCTTTTCAGTAAGGCCGACTTCCATATGCAGCCAAATATGCACCTAGGGGGGGCCATAGTGACACATAAATTGCCAAAGATACGAAGCTTTTAAAGCTGATTTTTCAAACACATAAGATTCGAACCTCGGACGTCGAAACGAAGCTCAGAAAACGTTGAAGTATGCTCTGTGAAAGATTCAATATTCAATATTTGTCTAAATTTGCATCCAATACATAATCACTTAAATAATATCAAGCACATCAACTGTAAAATCAGATATTCTGTTTAATTTAAATGGAACATAAAATCCAAGCAGAAGTACTCTTTAAACAAATATTCAGAAACGATTCAATAGGAAGTAAAAGTGATCTTTACAAGCATCCAGAAACATTTACATACCATGTAATCTTTAAATGTTGTCACAGGGTTAAACGAGCACAATAAGATCATCTTTGCATAAGCATTTTGAGTAAATTTACAGACTAATCCTCCTTTAAAGGCAAAATAAAGAGAAGTGATTCAGCACAACATGAGCATAACCAATGAATCTACGTCAAATTTCACACTCAAATCTAGAAAATGTCAAATATATAGACTCCCAAGCACTAAACTCAGGTCATCTAGACTTCCTCCCTCATTCAAATGTTCTCGCTAAACTCTACATTAAGGTTGGTAGCTACATCATGCATGGAAATCCCATCACCACCTACTAAAATAAATTAAATTTCAGAGGTAGATGTAGATTATCCAGGAGGGGGAGATCCTCGATGATGGTAGAGGAGATAACAAGTCATACTTTATGCGGAGATGTGAATGTGGGATGTAGGATGCATGAAGAGAGATGAGCATTGAACTACAAAGTTTCTAAAATTTTACCGAAGTAAGAACACTCTGAAATTTCTAAAAACTTACCGAAGTAAAAACACTCAGAAAAAAAGATTGCTACAGAGTTAGCCTACTCCATTTTTTATATCATATGCTATAATGTAATGGTGTTATATCATATGGTGTAATGTACTCAGACTGCTACAGAGTTAGCCTACTCCATTTTTTATATCATATGGTGTAATGTAATGGTGTTATATCATATGGAGTAATGTACTTAGATTGCTACAAAGTTAGCCTACTCCATTTTTTATATCATATGGTGTAATGTAATGGTGTTATATCATATGGTGTAATGTAATGTAATGGTGTATTCTTGGTCATTGTTCACATTATTATATGGTAATTATAATTTACTATTTTAGTACTAATTTGGTCATTGTTCACATTATTCTATGGGAATTATAGTTTCCATAATTCTAGAGACTTTTGCTGCCTGTGCGTCAGATGCATTCATGAGGTACAAAGCACCTGTAAGCTTTCACCATCTAATCCAATGAAATTTCTTGGGCGTGTGTCACTGTAAGATTTTCCAATAGCTCTTTTGCTGTGTCGGTTGAGTCTTTTGCTACTTGTTCATTGAATGCTTTCAGGATTTATAGGACAAATGTAACCTTTCAGTATCTCATAGTTCACTTAAGCCCATGTAAGCTTTCAACATATCACTCAACTACCGAATGCATGTCCGTCGGATGCATTCGGGAGTTAAGTGAGATGATGAAAGCTTACATTTCCATTAAGTGAGAGGTTGAAAGCTTACAGTTGCTTTGTAATTCTAGAATGCATTTGGTGGCTATTCGACGGAAAGGCGTGTAAGTTTTAAACCTATGAGGTAAAGAAATGCATATAGATTCTTAAGAAAAACATAATTTAATCAATGGCTCATACACTGAGTACATAGAGAGATTTTATACTGGAAACCCTCAATTGAGAAAACCTTTCTTATATTCATATATCGAATGTCACCATTCACCATACAATATATACAATGTTTTTAGGTATTCCATAGATACAAAAACCCTAATCCCTTAATCCAAAATTAATTTAGCAAAATCCGCTAAAAATAGCAAAATCAGGGATCGTCAAACGCAGTTGTCGAATCTGACGTTCCCACACACACACACACAAAGAATATAACACATACCCAACATTCTCTCACTTGTTGTTTTCTTTGCATCCAGGGGTCTATGGGATTATATAGTCAACAATCCAGGGAAACAATGCCCATTGTTACTATACATCAAGAGAAATTTTCTGTGTTCACAGACTTTGTCAATGAATCTACAACATTCTTCAAAGTGTCAACGTTTTCCAGCAACACCTTCTTTTCCTCAACCATGTCTCTCACAAAGTGATACTGAACATCAATATGCTTTGTCTTCGAATGATAAGCTGGGTTCTTTGCCAGGAAGATTTCACTCTAACTATTACAATTTAATCTCACTGCTTGTTGTACCAACCCAATACCTGAAAACAATCTTTGTAACCATACTGCTTCCTTGCTTGCATGAGTGGT